>CAUYQU010044952.1:0-17551 GCA_963574635.1 Cheracebus regulus
CAGATATAGGTGAAGGGGAGGAAGGCAACAAATTACACTGCCACGTGTGTACCTATGCAACAATATTGTATGTTCTTCACATGTACCCCAAAACCTAAAATGCAATAAAAAAATTAAAAAAAAGAAAGAAAGAAAGAAAAAAAATCTTGGTGACTCATCTATTTCCAACAGATGTTCTATATTCTACAGTGTATTCTAAATGGAAGGCATGCTTATTTCAAAATGCTATGCCCAAACTGTAAACACAGTGAAATTTATACATCTGTTTCCTTATGGAAAAATTTAAAGCCAGCTTCTAACATAGTCTGGGGACTTAATAAAGGCTCATCAAAAATGTAGAATAGACTCTCCTTTTTGTGAATCCTACCAGACCCAGGTCTAGTCTCACCTTCTTGTGGAGATGTCCACAGTGCAGAAAGGAAAAACAAAAATCCTCTTATGGCCAGGTGCAGGGGCTCTTGCCTGAAATCCTAGCACTTTGGGAGGCCGAGGAGGGCAGATCACCTGAGGTTAGGAGTTTGAGACCAGCCAGGCCAACATGGCAAAACCCTGTCTCTACTTTAAATACAAAAATTAGCCAGCGTGGTGGTGCATGACTGTAAACCCAGCCACTTGGGAGGCTGAGGCATGAGAGTCGCTTGAACCCAGGAGGCAAAGGTTGCAGTGAGCCAAAATCGCACCACTGCACTCCAGCCTGGGCAACAGAGCAACACTCTGTCTCAAAAAAACAAAAATAAAAAGTCATCTTACTTGGCTGTGTTATTTTTACAGAGGAGAAAATTGAAATGTAGAGAGGTTAACTGAATTGCCTAAGGTCACAAAGTCTCATTCTTCTGAGGCTAAAACCCAAATCTTCATGTCCAAGTCTACTCACTTTTCCAACTTCCTGTCTGTAGTGAACTTCTCAGCTTTGAAATTACTAAATAAATGCAGTTTAGGAAGACAGTGTTCTAGGAAATGGGGGAAATGTTCCAGGACCAGCTCCCTGACCTAGCATGTCTTCCTGATGAAGGAAACAAATGTAGGAGGCTTGCTGGAGTCAACGCCTCCCTCCGTCCTGCCTGGCTAGTTTGAGGGGGTGATGATGGCAATTACAACAGAGGGTTGGAACAACCTCCTTGCCAAGCTTATCATAGCATCCTTTTGATACCAGGAATCAGTGTATGTTTCAGAATACTGATTTTGAAACTGGTTCTATAAATGGACTTCAGGGGGTCAGAAAAGTGGCTCAGCTCCAGGACTGACTCTACAAGTTCAGCTGGGTTAGGGAGAACAGTGGACAATTGGTAACAGATTCAGGCAGCCAAGAAATCAGGTATTTAGAACCAAGTAGCAAAAATTCAGGCAAAAGTGAGTTTTCAGATTTAGGCCAGAGGACAGGGAGGCAGTTGTTATTTCTGAGAACTGTACAGGGCAGGCAAAACCCTCTGCACTGATTCAGATCTAGAAAATTCTTAAGGTGAACCTGAATGTATCAGGACATCACTATTAAAACATCAGAAAACACTGGAAAAAGGACTATGGATAGAGAAGGTGTTCCATCAGCCATATAACTTGTATGCAGAAATCTTCTCTGGCAACACCACCAAGTTCTAGAAGGCAAAAGAGCACAGCCTCCAGCAGAACCCCAAAGACAGTCACTTTTGCAGGAGGTGGGGTTGGAATAGGGATTTGTGCTGAATAGGTTGGACAAGTATTCATATTCAACAGCCTATAGGAGGAGTTATTAACCACGAAGGGGAACCTGATGCATGTGCATTGGATAAACATGCACGTTACATACCACCCATGTTCACTTTGCAGTACAGATGTGGCATTTAAATGTATAATATTACAGTTAGGGCCTATACATCACAAGGCGAAGCAAGGACATTATAATTGTTCAGCCTCTGAAAACTGGCTAGATCCAGTCCATGTCTGGTGATCATCTTATTGGAGGAAAGTTACTGAAATCACTCTCTTGTCCCATTCAAAGCCCCTGGTGGAACAGGGGCTTATGAGTCAGTGTCTGATGGTTGGTGAGCTGCAATTATTTTGATATTGTTATCTCAAGGCCAATGCTCCCTTAGCTGCTAGAGAAAAAGAAAAACCTTGAAGCAGTTACAACATAGTTTATTCTTTAAGTGTAGGGGGGCATGGCTTAACCCTTAGGTCTTATTTATAATTTGGTATCTTATTGCCATAAAAAGTCCATTCTGTCAGTCTTATAATCTCTATTTTAACATTAATGCTGGTCAGTTGCTATGTCTGAGCCACCAAAGGCAGAAGATACAATTGTGTGTGTCTGACCTTCCATCCAACGTGGCTTAGGTTTTAAGGTTTCTCTGAGGTCTTCTTGGCCAATAGGAGATCTGTTCAGTAAGACGTGGGGCTTAGGATTTTATGTTTAGTCTTCAAAGCACATAAAGTGTCTGAGAATTTGTCATTGTTTAAATGGTGCTTTCAGTGACACCATCCTCCCCCACCACTTGCCTTTTTTGGCAGTAGTAACTCTTAATACCTCAAAAATGACAAAGTTTCACACAGCACAGTGAAAATACTTACTGTATTTCAACTTGGTGTTGTAAATTGTTGCTAGACTATCTCATTAGGGGCTAAGTTTATGATTTTGTGGGCAATGCTATCTGGCCAATTTTGCCAAAATAGATCCTCTGCGACTTAATAAGAGGTTTTGATCCAAGCCACCAAAGATTACATCTGGACCAGTAAAAACCTTTAAGAATGGGCTTCTGCTGAGCTAGACAGAACACAGAAGTGACAGCACAGATTACTAGGCTACAATGCCATAAAACTCAGGCCTCTAATTAGCCTGAGCTCAAATGATGTACCTGGAGGTCTCCTGAATATCTAATTCTCATGTAGAAGGCAATGTTTGCTGAAGGGTCATCTGAAGTTCACCTGAAGTAAACCCTACAATGTTGCAACCAACCAGAGCATCAGTAAGGAGTGCAGAACTGTGATTAATAATGCACATAGGGCTTTTGAAGAAAACATGAGCGTGATACACATTTGGCTCTGAAATCAAGCTTTGACCAAAAGTGATAAAGGGAAGTCTAAGTTGATCATGACTCACTTGGTAATCTGGTTCCAACCACTTCCTCCTGCATACAGGCATGGCAAGCTCTTTCCTTCTTTCCCATCCAGAAATGGTGGGAACAGATGGCTTTGGAGAAATTTGTTTTGTAAGAGGAACTTCTGAAGTGTCTATCATCATTTTTTCTTCTTCTAACATGAGACTTGGGTCCAAACACAAGGCCCTCCAATCCTCTATCACATTGCTGGGAGATGCCACCATCTCTCTGACTACACTGACAAATCTCTGGCCTTGGCCCTGGTACATTTCTGCCTAAATTTATCAAATGAGAAAAGCTATAACGAGCAGGGGTTTGTAGCAAAACAAAACGTTAACAAAACAGAACCAAAATAATACAATTAAGAGAGAGAACCGAGCTGATTTCCTGCTTTAGCATTAACTGGTAGTGGAAGTTTTTTCAGAAATAACTTGGCCTCACAGACTTTGGCTTTCTTATTAGGAAAATAAGTGGGTATGGCTCGAAGGCTGGCTAAGAATTCTTCTCGCCTAACTGGTTATTCTGCAGCTCAAATCCCTGGTGCATCCAGCAGTATCTCTGATGGAGTCAACGGTGGTGTGTTGTAGAAAGCAGGTGTTATTTCATAACATCTATCTATGCCTTCTCTGGTTCTCTTATTTTCCTTTCCTTCACCTATTTCAAAAATCTTACATGTTAAATGACCACACACATTATTAGGTAACTTTGCCTCAAATAACCTTTCTAGCCTTCTCACTCCTTGTATTTTTAATTAGTTCTAAATTCTAACTGCCCTTCAACTGTGCATACGCTCTCCTTATTTCCTGGTTGACTCTTCCCTCTCAGCCCTCAATCTTGTCTCCAAGTCAGTGGCAATCAGTCAAGTGTTCTCTTGTATCTTCAGCCTGCTTCTTCCTCTCTAAGCATGGTTTATCTTATGAGAAGTCCTTTTTGCCAGGAAAGAAAGACCAATTCAAGCCTCACAAATGAAAATGTTTCCTCTCACCTGCCATCTTCTCCCTTGTGTGTGCTATTTAATGTTTTATTTTCCAGTATTTTGGTTGCCAGTTCCTGACTGCAAAATTCACAGAGGAGAACATTCTGCACTGTAGCAGGTTTATGAGATAACTGAATTCTCATGCTTACTTTTTTACTTGCTATGTGTTCTTTGGCAAGGGATTGCTGTGCAGCTTCTGCAAATTCATTCATTAATATAGCCTGCCCCTCAGTCTCACAGTGTCCTCATATTGTAAATTAGCTGTGTTCCTACCTTGCCCTACTTTTATCTGAACTGTGAATTCGTATTTTAACCAATTTTATTCATTACATTCTACTGTGAAGGGAGATGGCAAAACCAAACACAGAAAACACATATATTCTCTCTCTCTCTTCCTCTTTCTCAGTGGGGTTATTAATTTAATGGGGTTAGATTTACCAACAAGAAATACATTACTATTTCCAGTAAAATGTGCTGTCCACTTTGGCAAGAATGGAACAAATTTATTGATTACTAACTTACACCAGTGGTGTTTTACATATAGATCCCAGTAAAGGACTCAACTATGTTTATCTAAATATTAGGAGCTTACATGAACTTCTTTAACATCTGGGGTGTGTTTCTGTGTGCGTGTGTGTGTGTGTGTGCATGTGTGTATATGTGAAAGAGAGGAAGGGAGAGAGAAGAGAGAGAATATACTTGTGTTTTGTGTGTTTGGTTTTCTCATCTCCCCACAGAATGGAAGATAATGAATAATCATTTATAGTATGAATGAATAGAATTGGTTAAAAGATGTGAATATTAATGAGGTTATCACATATATTATTTTTCTATTAATAAACAGAACAGGGAAACACACCTACTAATTCACTTTACTTACCTAAAAAAAGCCAAAGTTTTAAAAATTCAGTAATATTTTTCCATAGCTTCTACTGTTCAGATTTATTTTGGAATTTTCCAAAGCTTAAATCTTGGAATGAAATGTTTATTTAAGAGTTTAAAATATAAGCAAAATAAATCATGGCTTCTAACAAATATTAATATGCTAGAATTAGTTGATTTCAAATTCTCAGACAATTCTGTTAATTCTCAGTGGATGGTGACTGTGTAAACACACTATACTCAATGGGGTTAGATTTACCAACAAGAAGTACATTATTATTTCCAGTAAAATGTGCTGTCCACTTTGGCAACAGTGGAACAAATTTATTGATTACTAACTTACACCAGTGTTGTTTTACATATAGATCCCAGTAAAGAACCCAGCTAATCAAGACTGCAATCCAATTTGCCAGTATCAATAAAAATTGGCTGAAATACCAAAGAAGGTTACTGAAGGATGTTGTACACAATAGGAGCTATTTTTAAAAGTTGTTTTTCTGTCTCCAAATGGTGAGTATGTGTACATGCCTGTGCATGTGTATTCTCTGTAACATTGTTTATCACAGAAAAATGTTGAAAGCTATCCCAACAAAAGACAGCAGTTAAATGTTGTATGAAGCTTCAGAACTGTATCTGGAAGATTTTCCCAACAAATTTTTCAGTGAAAAATAATGTTATAAAATGAATACCATGATCTCATTTTGAAAAAAGTAGTATACATGTAGATTTGTAGATAAATTTTCTTAAATAATATATTCTGGAGTGATAATTTATGTCTGATTTAGGGAAGTTAGAGCCTTTAAAAACATTTTCCCCCATTTTTCCTTATTTATACTTTCTATTTTTCAATATTCATCATGAGTTAGCATTATAATAAACAAGAAACTATCCCTGGTATATATGTTCCACATTTTCTCTATCCAATCTATCATTGATGGGCATTTGGGTTGGTTCCAAGTTTTTGCTATTGTAAGCAGTGCTATAATAAACATACATGTGCATGTGTCTTTATAGTACAATGATTTATAATCCTTTGAGTATATACCAAGTAATGGGATTGCTGGGTCAAATCCTTTGAAAGGACCTGAATGAAGCTGGAAACCATCATATTCAGCAAACTAACACAAGAACAGAAAACCAAACATTGCCATGTTCTCACTTCTAAGTGGGAGTTGAACAATAAGAACACATGGACACAGAAAGCGGAACATCATACACTGGGGCCTGCCAGGGGGTGGACAGAAAGGGGAAGGAGAGCGTTAGGACAAATATCTAATGCGTGTAGGGCTTATATCCTAGATGATGGGTTGATAGGTTCAGCAAACCACCATGGTACATGTATACCTATGTAATAAACCTGCACAGTCAGCGCATGTATCCCACAACTTAAAGCAAAATAAAGAAAAAAATATAATCTCCTGAATTAAAAAAAAAAAGGATTTTCAAGGGTACTGTTTGCTTCTACTAACATATATCAAAGGTTAGGGAAAATCATGCCCTCTGCATAAGAAAATGTATTTGGAGGATAACGCAAGAAAAAATTAATGTTGTAAGTGACATTGATTTAAAAAAATGCGCTAATTTACCCTTTCTTCAGTAGTGGCATCCTTAGCAATACCTTTGGAAATATAATTTCATCACTATTTTTAAAGCTTTGCCAATTTGATGGATGAAAAATATACATTTATTTATATTTTACATTTTAATCTTTAAGCAATCTGGAATGAGTATATTGGATAGAAGATCCTAAGTTTATGTTTTTCTTTTCCACACAGAGCTATTAATTTACTGAGCCTGCTAATTGATATCATGTTTTGAGCCCCCTCAACTTTCTCCTCTGATATGAAACTATAACCTTATCATACATTAAATGCTTAGGTATATTTTGGTGCATTTCTGGACTTTCTCTTCTTCTTCACTGATCTATTACTATGCCTGTACAATACTTTTACATTTTGTAGCTTTGTGATTTTAACATCTGGTTTTAAAAAAAGTATGCTAACTTAGACTCACTTGTTTGTTAAAATAAATTGAGATTTATTAATCAATACAGTTGAGAACACGTATAACAGTGCTCTCGGGCACCAGTTTTGGCAGGTAAACTAATGACGTATTTTTGTACGTCTCTGAGTCAGTACTTTCATGACGAATTGTTTACATCTCTAGACTATGTTTCTTCTGCAGACGAGTATTTTTCCTAATCAGCTTCCCTGCTGTAAATGTCCTTACTCCCTGCCCTATTTCCTAAGAACAAGCAATAACAATGTAGAATCCCCCTGGAGCTTCTTGGATTGTGTGGTTTATGTTTCATTCTATTTACTCTGTTGCTCTGGGCCTGTTCACAAGATGTTACTGTTTTAAGACAAATACTTTTCTATAATAATCACCTCCTAGAGTGTACCCACTAGGTATGGTATGCCAAGAAACCCTGGGAAGTGGTTCATTAGAAAATGCTTGTTGTAGACATTTGAGAGCTTCTGCAAGTTTCTGTGATCTTCATAGAGGAGACAGAACTCCCAACGTCTCTGCTCTTATTCTTCCAAGTATTTTCTCCCAGAACTGTGCCTTTTTCTCTAAAGTGTTTGCCAGATTTCGTCAGCTTTCCAAACGGAAACTACTTTGGTCAATCTTTTCCTATTCTTTTACCTCATTATTTCCCTGTGATTCCTGTGGGTATTTGTTAGCACACCATTGTTCTCTCTTCTAGACATTCCATGAGCTTTCTGAAATGACTTTTCCTTTGTTTACAATGCATGCCTCACTTTTAACATTTCACCTTGTTTGGGGACACCAAGGGTAGCAGGCACCTGCAGGCTTTTAGTCGATGAACCTCCTTCTACCGCTTTCTAAGAATAACAAGCCTAGGGTGTAGTGTTCAGTTTCTCTGAATTTCCCACTTACATCCTTATGCTTTTTACATGTGTGCAAGCACCTCTTTTTCTATGAAGTTAGGCACCCCTCTACATTTGCTTAACTACTTCTCCATATTCACCAAGGATTTACTGCTCATTTCACAAGTTTCCTGTTCTAATCCCCAGTTCCTGCCAGTGTCCTGAGTGATAACAATGTCCATGCAAACCTAGAGAAAATACATCTCTCTCAGTTCCTTGATATAATTTGCATTTTTCTTGTCACTTCCTAAGCCACTCAGAAATGGTTTCTTTCTTGGCCTGTTCATCCCTTGAAATTCTCCAGACTTGAAACAGAAATTTTGAAAATCTTTTGTTTTTCTATTTATTTTCTAAAATTAATAATGTTCATGTTAGAAAATGTTTAAGAAATCATAAATGAAGAATATATACATCACCAGTAAGCTTGTAATTTTGGTAATTGGAATGTTATCTATATCTATCCATCCCTCCATCCATCCATCTACCCATTATCAATAGTCCATCATAAGTATGTTATGTAGTTATTTAGCTATCCTTCATCTAGCTCTCTAGCTGTATTCTTACCTATAAATCTCCTCCACACACACGTCTGCACATTCACACACAATACTAATATATAGGTACACATACATATTTTTTTTTCTGTATCTTTTTTAAGTGGCATTGGAGCCTATTCTGGCCTGACCTGCTAGAAATAAGTATATGCTTTGGAGAAATGCTGTGTGAATGAATTTTAAGAGCTGTGATGTTTTAGCCAAGCCCATGTGGGCAAGATGCACAGTTGCAGCCATATTGAAATAAAAGATCTCTCAAATTGCCTGTAGCTCTTGAATAATAATCAACTGTGTGAAAAGCTGCTCTCTGTTTATCTTCAAAGGACAGAACAGAGTATCAGTAGCAGAAATATTAGACCCCAAAACTCACATTTGCATCTTACCAAATGTTCTGTTGCCCAATACAGTCTCCACCCTTTGCAGCTACAGTCATTTAAATGTTCTTCCTTCTTATGGATTTCTTGTTTTATAGAGTTGTTTTTTAAAAAATGTTTTTTTTTGCTGGGGGGATATCACTGGGCTCCTAAATTGTTTTACATACTGTCATAAAATTACTTTAACAGTCATGCTTTGTTTTGGTTTTGGTTTTTGGAGGGACCTTCAGAGAAGTGTTCTATCACCTTAGTTCTGCTCAAGTTGGTTATCTGATGTATATACAACTTGGACAGTGTGATACTTCTTACTTCTTATTTTTCCTAATGTGTGTATCAGCAGAGCTGCCATGATGGATTTATGGATCCCAACATCCAACGTGCTCCTTGAGACCCTCACCCAACTTCACCCCTCACTCTTATTTTGTTCTTGTTTCATGGATAAAATACTTTCCATACTGTGCATACTTCTTCACTAGACCCCATTATTTTTTAGGTCTAGTGATAACCTATACTGGATCTAAATCAATACAGGTTTTTAGTTATAAATAATAACTTATATTGAGTTAGATTCAATATAGGCTATTGTTTATAATCTATCACCCCATTTGAATACACTTACCTGCTTCCTTAATCCTAGCTCATCTCAAGCCCAAAGAGAATTAACTCTAATCTGCCACCCTATACTTTTCATCCTTCTGGACTCTTTCCTTTCAACCTATAAATAACCAGTTTTATCTTGGGGCAAAAAATAGCTTGATATTTCTTCTTTCCTTCAAAGTACAACTTCTGTAAATAATATATTTTTGTTTATACACTTTACTCAGTTCTGCCTTTATCTCTCCACTGAAACTATCCTTGACAAAGACATCAGTGACCTACTCATTCCGAAGGCCAAAGACTACCTCTTAATTAGTATAATTAATTTCTTGGGGATATTTGGTGCTGTTGACTACTTTATTTATGTAGAAAGTCTCTCCTCTTCTCTGGGTTGTCCACCACTCTGACTTATTCTCAGTTACCTGCTCAAGGCCCAGTTTCTCCTTCTTGTACTTACTGTGAGCACCTGGCCTATGCTAGGTTGTACTAGGATGGATATCTCCACTCCATCCCCAGTAGACTACTAAATATGACTGGGGGAGAAGAGAGGTGGATTTTCCCATTCTTGGAAAAAATATTTGCACAACTGTTTTCATCATTTCTTCCTTTATCACATCTTAAGTGGTAGAAAGCAATCCACTTAAACTTTAAGTGGATTGCTTTATCCAGAGAATCCAAATTCCCACAGGAAGCACAGGGAAATAAATGAATACTGTGTATTAATCAGGGCTTTCCAGAGAAACAGAATCAATAGGGTATATATATCTCTTTCCTATACATATGAAAGATATTTATTTTAAGCACTTGGCTCACACAATCGTGGAAGCTTGGTAAATCAGTATTTTGTTTTCCCTGGAGAACCAAATAAGAATTGCAGTTCAAGTCCTAAGGTGGTCTGTTGGCAGAATTCCTCTTGTTCAGATGAGGTCAGTCTTTGTTGTATTAAGGCCTTCAACTAATTGGTGAGACCCACCTATATTATGAAGAGTAATCTTATTTACTTATAGTCCTCTCATTTAAATGTTAATCTCATTAAAAAAATTCTCAGAAATGCCCAATAAGATTTGACCAAATACATGGACATTCTGGCTCAGTCAAGTTGACATATAAAATTAACCATCTACCCTAATGCATGCAGGGCTTAAAACCTAGATGATGGTACAGCAAACCATCAGAGCACATGTATATATATCTATGCAATGAACCTGTATGTATTGCACATGTATCCCAGAACTTAAAGTAAAATAAAAGTAAATAAATTCAATGCCAAAAAGTAAAAAGAAAAAAAATGAACTATCACATAGTTATAGGTTAAAATTCCAAATCTTAATTTCTTCAAACTCTTATCTCTCAGTTATAAAACATTCCATGGTGTTTATTTTCTTTTTAAGTGGTTTTCAAAAATCGCTTCATACTTGACCTATCCCCATCTGCTTAATCCCAAATAAACAAAATATGAATATTTGTATGGTTGACATTCATACACATTGTGAATAATCACCCATTTTTAGGAGGATGAGTTAACAACTTCCATGTCAAAGAATGTTTTTCCAAAAGGCTTGTTTAAAGGTGAGGACAGTGCTGTCAGCTTCAGAATCTCTGTTGGTTCTGGCTTGTAACATTTTATCTGATCAAAAGATGAAGAATCACTGTGTGTATGTGTATATATATATATACACACACATACAGACACACGTTTACATGAGTATGATACACATGTTTACATGTGTGTATACATATATATATTCCCAGATATACTATATATTTACATATATTCATACATATACATACATATATATATATACTCCCAAATGTACTATAAGTGTACTATATACATATATATGTGTGTGTGTATATATATGTGTGTGTGTGTGTGTGTGTGTGTGTGTATTGTGTGTGTATATATATATATACACACACACACACTGATTCTGAATATACAGAGTAGGTTCATATATATATACACATACAAATATATATGTACTTGTATGTTTTTATCTGTAGTACATTTGGGAGTGTATATGTGTATATATATGAATGTATGTAAATAAATATAAAGTATATCTGGGACACACATATATGCACATGTGTGTATATATGTGCATATGTGTGTATATATGTTCATATATATATGTGTGTGTGTATAAATGCATGTATATACATACTCCTAGATGTTTAAAGTATATTTTAATTCACTTGTGACATCTTTGCATTATTGCTCATGTGGGTGTCCCTTATTTTATAAAGTGGGTCCAGGATTGTTGACTCAAAAAAGCTGATCCTCTTTGTCCTACAAAGGATCCATTGGAGGGCCTTCTTAGTCATAGAGATGTATGGTGAGCAGTATTATCTGCTTTTATTTACCCTGTTGGCTGGGGAGGGATTCCCATCCTAGGGTTATGGGGAGGGATTCCCGTACTAAGGTAATGGACAATATAATATATAAGTACCAGACACATGATGTCTGGTACTGGACAGATAAGGTTGACAAATGCTCATGTCACATATACTCATTGCTCAAGGAGGAGGACATTGCATGCCTTAAAGGGCCACATGAGAAACATAAGTACAGGGAACAGGGAACAACTAGGGTTGTGGGAAGCAGGCTTTGTAGTTAGTATCAACAGGGTGAGGTGCCCTCTGGTTCCTGTGGGAGTATGTGATTACCTTATATGAGTAATTCTGTAGCTGACAGGCAACTGAAACTCACTACTCAGGGATAAGCTGGAACTTTGCCCAGTCCTTGAGATAAGGAGAGTTGTTTGATGAGTGGACATTATCCATGGGGGAAGGATGTGGAGCAAGACATGTGGTTAAGCCATTCCAGGCCCTACCAGTTTTCCCTAGATGTCCAGTCATAGGTAACATTGGGCCTTAATTTTGGTCCTTATACCTCATCATGCCAATAGAGAGTGTAGAGAGAACAAAGAGAATGTAGAAGAATCACAGATATAAAGATGAGTGGTGTCTATACTCATTCTATTTGGAAGGCAGATTGTTCTGCTAAGCCTTGCCTGCTTGTTAAGTGCATCAAATTATGCAAGTACTGCATCCACGGATTGTACACAATATGTTAAGATCTGTGCTGATTACGTGTTGCTTTAAAACTGAGATACTGTATGATGAAAGGATAGGCTGTTTCATGTTACAAAGGACCTGAAAGCATGCAGCATGTCTTAAATACCTAGCTAGCAGTTCAGGACCTGAGAGGTTATTAACTTATTATAAAATAGTAACCTGAACAAGCAGGTAGAAACTTATGTAAATATCGTACCTGAAAGGTGATAAGAAAATCTCTTGGCTTTCTTTTGTGATAATGTGTTGACTAAGCTCAAAAGCAAATAGCTTTCTTTTCTTTGTGTAACACTATCTACTTACCACAGGTGGGAACATAGTAAGTTAGAATAGGAAACCCTAACTGCTTTTTTCTCTTCTTCTTATGCTCAGCAGTTCATGACCTGTGGTTCTGAGGCTCTGCTTGTTTTTGAAGAGTGACCCCCTTTCATTCATGAATTTAGTGTGCAAATATTTCGTAGCTACTATTTCCTAATCACTGTATTGGAGTCTTCAGGATTTAAGGATGAATAACACATGTCTTAAAGAAAATCTCGGTTCAGAGGAGGAAAAGCTTGTTTCATTAAATCTGGAAAATATTTATTTTTTATACCTATTTTTGCATAATTGTTAAGTTATAAAAGTAATACCATCTACTGCTTAAAAATTAAGAAATACAGAATGAGAGGAGGTAAAAATACTCATCTTCTTACCATACATGCTCACACACACAATTTTCATATGTCTGTCTAAATATTTTTGATTTATTTTTCTGTTTTTGGTTTTTATTCTTAATAGATTATTGATGTTTTTATTTAGTTTTGACCATTTTTTATATAACTGTATTACTTAATTCTTGCCCTAAAAGTATAATATAAACATTTCCTATTAGAATTCATTATAAAGGTAACTTTACGTTATGGTTTACTGTCTTACTGAGTAAGCATGAAATATTTACACTACCATGTTCTTATTTTGGGACATTTAATTTTGGTTTTATCCTCTATCAACAATATAGTATTTTGATACATTCTACATTTCAGATAACTTCTTCAGAATGATTCTTAGTAGTTGAAGTATTTCTTTAATATATAAGAAAATATTTTAAAATCTTTTATTTGACACTGAGCAGCCTGTTTTTGTCTTGGAGGTCACTCTCCAACTGTATGTTTGTACTTTTGTCTGTTTTGCTAACCTCAACAGAGATAGGGATGTAATCAGATACATTTTCAGCACACATACAATATATGTAGTGAGCAGATAGAAGGAATGTAGTCAGCCATGTTAAGGTTCAATTTCCTGAAACCCCAACAAACCTGTTTTAAAGAAAAAAAGCATTCACTCAGTGCCAGTTCTGTGGAGGTCATTTCTGGATACTGGGAAACAAATACAGTGCCTTGACACTACATGACTGCAGTCTGTTTTTGAGTTGAAGGAGTGGCACTATTCTGTCCATTCCAGTAGCAAATGTAAGAGCTCAGCTGTTAGTCCATAATATTTTAATTGAATAAAATTGTATTTTGAAGATCTCATACCCAGCGGCTCCTGAATTTGTCACATATGCTCAGGAAAGTTCTTTGATATTTCCATATTTACTTCTCAGGATTATAGTGAAAATTATTATGTGCTAATATGAACCATCTGGCACATTTTAATTGCCCAGTGAGCATATGATCCTTTCTCATTTTCCCCTTACCAAGACCTACACCCCTCTACCTGAGGCAGGGGCTCAGTAGGCGTCATCCTTTTTCTCTCATTCCCAGCCTTCAATACAAAACCCATTTACTCTTCTTGCTACATAACCTTTGAACTAATCCAACTGGGAAGCAGAAAGAAGAGGGAAAATTCTAGATTGAAAAGAGGTGTTTGTGAAGTTCTTTTGAGCAAAGATACAGTCTTTCACATGTACAGTCCCTCTTCTCCCCTGCATAAATAGAGCACCTGGGAACACAGCTGTTTTGTTTCCAGGAGTGAAAGAGTTACAATGAAGTCCTTCTGGTGCTTCAGTAGGTGAAGTTCAAGATACAGTTTCTCTCACTCAAAACCACACAACTACATGGAAATTGAACAACCTGCTCTTGAATGACTCCTGGGTAAATAATGAAGTTAGGGCAGAAATCAAGAAGTTCTTTGAAACCAATGAGAATAAAGAGAAAGCATATCAGAATTTCTGTGACACAACTAAAGCAGTTTTAAGAGAGTAATTTAGAGCACTAAATGCCCACATCAGAAAGGTAGAAAGATCTCAATTTTACACCCTAACATAACAACTAAAGAACCAGAGAAGCAAGAGCTAACAACTCCAAAAGCTAGAAGAAGACAAAAAATAACTAAGATCAGAGCAGAACTGAAGGAAACAGAGACATGAAACACTCTTCAAAAATTCAATGAATCATTTATTAAACAAGAAATCCTTTCACCATTGCTTCTTTTTGCCAGGTTTGTCAAAGTTCAGATGGTTGTAGATGTGTGGCATTAATTCCAAGACCTCTGCTGTGTTCCATTGGTCTATATCTCTGTTTTGGTACCAGTACCATGCTGTTTTGATTACTGTAGGCTTGTAGTATATTTGAAGTCAGGTAGTGTGATGCCTCCAGCTTTTTTTTTTTTTTTTTTTTTTTTTTTGCTTAGGATTGTCTTGGCTCTGCAGGCAACCCAAAGGATTATAAATTGTTCTATTATAAAAGACATGTGCACCTGTATGTTCATTGTGGCACTGTTTACAATAGCAAAGACTTGGAACCAACCCAAATGGCCATTGATGACAGACTGGATAAAGAAAATGTGGCACATATACACCATGGAATACTATGCAGCCATAAAAATTGATGAGTTCATGTCCTTTGAAGGGACATGGATGAAGCTGGAAACCATCACTCTCAGCAAACTGACACGAGAACAGAAAATCAAACACTGCATGTTCTCACTTAAAAGTGCATGTTGAACAATGAGAAAACACAGACACAGGGAGGGGAATATCACACACTGGAGCCTGTTAGGGGGTGGGAGAGTTAGGGGAGGGATAGTGGGGGTGGGGGGATTGGGGAGGGATAACATTAGGAAAAATACCTAATGTAGATGACAGGGTGATGGTTGCAGCAAACCACCATGGTACGTGTATACCTATGTAACAAACCTGCACATTCTGCACATGTACCCCAGAACTTAAAGTATAATAAAAAAATAGTTTAAAAAGTCAATGAATCTAGAAGCTGTTTTTTGAAAAAAATTAATAAAATAGGTAGACTATAAGCTAGAATAATGAGGAAGAAAACAGAGAAGAATCAAATAGACACAATAAAAAATGACCCCACAGAAATACAAACAACCATCAGGGAATACTATAAACAACTCAATGCAACAAACTAGAAAATCTAGAAAACAAATGGATTAATTCCTGGACACATACACCCTACCAAGACCAAACCATGTAGAAGTCGAATCCCTGAATATACCAATAACAAGTTCTGAAATTGAGACAGTAATAAATAGCTTACCAACTGAAAAAAAGGCCAGGACCAGATGGATTTACAGCTGAATTCTACCAGGAGTAAAAAGAGGAGGTGATATCATTCCTTCTGAAACTATTCCAAACAATTGAAAAGGAGAGACTTCTCCCTAACTCATTTTATGAGACCAGCATCATCCTGATACCAAAACCTGGCAGAGACACAAGAGAAGAAAACTTTAGGCCAATATCCCTGATGAACATCGATGTGAAAATCTTCAGTGAAATACTGGTAAATCGAATCCAGCAGGATATCAAAAAGCTTATCCACCATGATCACATCAGCTTCATCCCTGGGATACAAGGCTGGTTCAATATGCAATTTAGTAAACACAATTCATCACATAAATAGGACTAATGACAAAAACCACACGATTATCTCAATAAATTCAGAAAATGCCTTGGATAAAATTCAACACCCTTCATGTTAAAAACTTTCAATAAACTGGGTATTGATGGAACATAACTCAAAATAACAAGAGCCATTTATGACAAACTCACAGCCAATATCATTCTGAATGGGCAAAAACTGGAAGCATTCCCTTTAAAAACCGGCACAAGACAAGGAAGCCCTCTCTCACTACTTTTATTCAACATAGTATTGGAAGTTTTGGCCAGGGAAATCAGGCAAGAGAAAAGAAAGCGTATTCAAATAGCAAGAGGGGAAGTCAAATTGTCTGTCTGCAGATGACATGATTCTATAGCTAGAAAACCCTGTCATCTCAGCCAAAAACTCCTTAAGCTGATGAGCAACTTCAGCAAGTCTCAGTATACAAAATCAGTGTGCAAAAATCACAAGCATTCCTATACTCCAACAATAGACAAGCAGAGAGCCAAATCATGGATGAACTTCCAGTAACAATGTTGAATAGGAGTGGTGAGAGAGGGCATCCTTGTCTTGTGCCGATTTTCAAAGAGAATGCTTCCAGCTTTTGCCCTTTCAGTATGATATTGTTTGTGGGTTTGTCATAAATAGCTCTTATTATTTTGAGATATGTTCCATCAATACCTAGTTTATTGAGAGTTTTTAGCATGAAGTGATGTTCAATTTTATCAAAGACCTTTTATGATCTATTGAGATACTCATGTGATTTTTCTCATTGGTTCTGTTTATATGATGGATTATGTTAATTGATTTCCGTATGTTGAACCAACCTTGGATTCCAGGGATGAAGCTGACTTGATTGTGGTGGATAAGCTTTTTGATGTGCTGCTGATTCAGTTTGTCAGTATTTTATTGAGGATTTTGACATCTATATTCATGAGGGATATTGGCCTGAAATTTTCTTTTCTTGTGATTTGCCAGTTTTTTGTATCAGGAAGATGCTGGTCTCATAAAATGAGTTAGGGAGGAGTCCCTCTTTTTCTATTGTTTGGAATAGTTTCAGAAGGAACGATAACAGCTCCTCTTTGTACCTCTGGTAGAATTCGGCTGTGAATCCATCTGGTCCTGTCTGGGCCTTTGTTTTTTTTTTGGTTGGTAGGCTCTTAATTACTGCCTCAATTTCAGAACTTGTTATTGGTCTATTCAGGAATTCTACTTCTTCCTGGTTTAGTCTTGGGAGGGTGTATGTGTCCAGGAATTTATCCATTTCTTCTAGATTTTCTAGTTTATTTGTGTAGAGGTGTTTATAGTATTCTCTG
>CAUYQU010044953.1:0-37295 GCA_963574635.1 Cheracebus regulus
CTTAGCTGCTATTGGTTATTAAGAAGCTATGGTTGCAGCACTTTGTTTGCATACTGGGCTTTTTAAGAGAAGACCAGGCTGTGCAAGCATGCCCGAGTATGTCTGAGCTTGCTTGGGGCTTGTAGAAGGGAAAAAGGGGCGGGGGGGCGGGGGTGCGTCCGAGCTCCCAGCAAGGCAGCTGGCCTTACAGGGGCCAGCATCTACTGCAGTGGTCAGATCCTAGTAGAAGCTTCTTTAACTTAAGGAACATCTTTAAAGAACTCTGTTTATTGAATCCTTCACAGCATTCTCTACTCTTATCCAGATCGATTCTAAAGCTTGACCCCTCCTTAAATAAGACAGTAGCCACTACTGTCTACCTCAACACCAATGTGCTACCTCCTTTTCCCTTGCCAACATCCACTAGAGAAGCAAGAAAAACTAGCACTCACCTCCCCATTCTTCTTTGCAGCTAAGGGTGGCCATGTGACACGACTGTGGTCAATGAGCGGTCAGCAAAATTATAATCAAGGGTTTCTGGGAGCTGGTGCCTTCCCTTCCTCCTTCTAGATGCTCTGAATGTGACAGCTGGAACTGTAGCAGCTCAAAGAATCTCAAAGATGAAAGGGCTAACACCATGAAATAAATGAACCAACCCTAACACTCACCAACGTCCACATTTCTTTCTATAAAAATCACTGGGCACAGTGGTGCACCTGTAATCCCAGCACTGAGGGAGGCTAAGATGAGAGGATCATTTGAAGCCAGGAGTTCAAGACCAGCTTGAACCAGCATCACATTAGGATCCCGTTGCTAAAATAAACGAATAAATATATAAATTAAAGTAGCTGGGCATGGTGGTATGCATCTACAGGGTAGGCTACTTGGGAGGATCACCTGAACCCAGGATTTTGAGGCTGCAGTGAGCTATGATAGTGCCACTGTACTCCAGCCTGGGCAACAGAACAAGACCTTATCTTTAAAACAATAATAATAGGCTGGGCACAGTGGCTCGCACCTATAATCCCAGAACTTTGGGAGGCCGAGGCAGGCAGGTCACTTGAGGTCGGGAGTTTGAGACCAGCCTTGCCAACGTGATGAAACCCTGCCTCTATTAAAAACACAAAAATTAGCTGGTGTGATGGTGTGCACCTGCAGTCCCAGCTACTCAGGAAGTGGAGACATGAGAATCACCTGAACCCGGGGTGCAGAGGCTGCAGTGAGCTGAGATGCACCATTACACTCCAGCCTCGGGACAGAGCCAGACTCGTCTCAAAAACAATAATAATGAAAAGAAAAAAAACACCAAAAAAAAAAAAACACCCTTAATTATTTAACCCATTGTTAGCAGATTTCTCTTTGATGTGAATTTTATTTCATTCCTAAGTGACACAAAACTTTCTGGAGCCTGCTCTGAAAAACTACACCCCTCCTTTGCCCCCTGGCTTCCTGCTAGCTCTGACAATGCAGCCCTACAGGGAGACAGGAGAGTAGGAGGAAGGACAAAAGACTCCCCTTTTCCTTTTTTGCTCCAATCAGGGTTGCCCTGAAATACCTAGGGTGGTTTCTCATTCTTGACTGGACTCTGACTGATACATTCCCTGCAGCCTCTCCTCTACATGGCATTTAGAAAGATAGCTTTAGGCCAGGCACAGTGGCTCATGCCTGTAATCCCAACACTTTGGGAGGCGAAGGCAGGTGGATCACCTGAGGTCAGGTGTTTGCGATCAGCCTGGCCAACAGGGTGAAACCCCGTCTCTACTAAAAATACAGGAATTAGCTGAGTGTGGTGGTGTGTGCCTGTAGTCGCAGCTACTTAGGAGGCTGAGGCAGAACTGCTGGAGCTCAGAAGGCAGAGGCTGCAGTGAGCTGAGATCACGCCACCGCACTCCAGCCTGGGTGACTCCGTCCCAAAAAAAAAAGAAAGAAAGATAGTCTTAAAGCATAAGTCAGTTTATATCTACAGTGGCTTCTGGTATCAATAAAAATGAAACCCAAAGTTTCTGCTACAGCCAACGAGATGTTATTTCTTCAACCTTTTTCTCCTACCTCTGTTCCGACACAGCTGTCAGAGGCATTTGAACTAGAATGACTCCATTGGCAACAGGGGCTGGGTAAAATAAGGATGAGAACTGCTGGGCTATAATCCAAGGAAGTTAGGCATTGTTAGTCACAGAATGAGATAGGAGGTCAGCACAAGATACAGGTCACAAAAACCCTGCTGATAAAACAGGATGTGGTAAAGAAATGGGCCAAAACCCACCAAAACCAACATGGTGATGACAGAGACCTCTGATTGTCCTCACTGCTCATTATATGCTAATTATAATCATTGGCATGCTAAAAGACACTCCCACCAGTACCATGACCATTTACAAATGCCATGGAAAGGTCCAGAAGTTACCCTACACAGTCTAAAAAGGAACTCAGGTTTGGGAACTCCTCACCCTTTTCCTGGAAATCTCATGAAGAATCCACCTACTGTTTAGCATAAATCAAGAAATAACCAGAGAAATAGCCAACCAGCATTCCCTGGGGCTGCTCTGCCTATAGAGTAGCCATTCTTTCATGTCTTTACTTCTCTAATAAACTCTCACTTTTCTCTGTGGACTCACCATTCATTTTCTTGCACAAGATCCAAGAACCCTCTCTTGGGATCTGAATTGGGACCTCTTTCTGGTAACACAATCACCCAGAGTTCCTTGCTCTTACAAATCAAACCACCCCGACACACTGTCACCCTAGGGACTCTGCCTGGAATAGTCCTCCTGGATGGATCTTCACCTGGCTCCAGCTCTCCATTGTTTCAGTCCTCTTCTCAAATATCACCTCATCAGCAAGAAAGGCTTCCCTCACCACCTACATAAAACACAGTTCTCTACCCCTCTCAATCCATTTATCTTGCTCCTTGTTTTTCCCTGGTAATTCCCCACATGATGTTTTGAAACTGCCATTGCAAAATTATAACTGAGAAAATTATTACAGTGAAAGAGAGCTGACCTAATTAACTTTGTCTTGCTTCTAAACTCCAAGCTGTCCTTGCTCACTCACGGATGTAGGCCAAATTAACTTTGGGAGGAACTTAGTTTATAGTTTAACTTTGAAACAAAGATGGTAACAGCCCTTTCCAAAAACAATCTCCTTTCCTTCCTGGGGACTACACTGCTTTTATAGGACTAACAAAATTAGCCAAAAGATTATAAGTTATGGCTTAGGAGTCAAGCAGTTGGAGGCCATAAGATTCTGACCCTCCACACATTGCTCCTGGGGATAACAACACTGTTGTAAAACCTAAGACCAGTGCTTGAGATATTTTGCAAACCCTGCACTTGATGGATAAATAAACTGGCTTATCTGGTCTTACGGCTCCAACCTAGGAGCTGACGCAGTGTAAAAAGACAGCTTCAACTCCCTATGATTTCATCTCTGACCCAAGCAATCAGCACTCCCAACTCACTGGCTCCTACTTACCAAATTATCTTTAAAAACTCCAATCCCCGAATTCTTGGGGAGACTGATTTAAGTAATAATAAAACTCACAAACAGCCAGCTCTGGATGAAAGACCCTTTCTTTATTGCGGTCCCCCTGCCTTGATTAATGGGCTCTGTCCAGGAAGCGGGCAGGGTGAACCCACTGGAGAGTTACAGTTTTACATGCTTATTTAGCCACTGATTTTTCATCTCTCCCAACTAGAAAAAAACTCCAATTGGTAGGAGCTTTGACTATTTCATTCATTGCCTTATCCACATTGCCTGGAACAGTTTCTGAGACAGGACTCACGGGAAAAGGATCAGCGAGAAGTAGAAAGAGATGGTATCATTTTCAAGTATGATGATTTTAGAGTTGCACCTTGAATATTACTGTGGACATATCCAGTTGACAGCCAGAGACACTTGAGTCTGGAGCTAATGGAAGACATGTGTTAGTTGAATTAGATTTGATTAAAGCTATAGGTTTAGATGAGAACATCTAGAAATAGTTCATAGAAAGAGAGGAGAGTCACAAAATTGTACAAGACATAATATCAAAAAGAGATACTAATCAAATGATAGAGGCAGGGAGCAAAGAAATCCCAGGCAGACAGGGGTGGGTCCCTGGCAAAACTCCACCTTCAAGCTGAAAAGCCTGAAATCCATGGCCCAAAGTGAGAACTTTTATCCATTTTCCCACCTGAATGTTACCTTTTCCTAAACTACCCATGACCGGCCCCACCCCCCAATCCTGTGCCTATAATGACTCCAGACTCAGTTGGAGAAAAGTGACTGTGTTGTACTGAACCGAGCATAGAAAGTCAACACCAAGACAAAAGTATGCCAAATTTCAGGGTCTTTATTGCTGGCAGCCACGGAGGACTCGCGTCTCTCCAACCTGTGGCCCCAAACAGAGGGTGTCAAGACCTTTTATACCAGTACAACCACCTCGGGAGTGAGGGTGAGGGGTGGGGGTGGATGTGAGGAGCTTCAGACATTCCGAGGGCTAGTGAATTCTGTAAATCACCTTCTGGGTGGAGAGGGTCTGGGGCGGGGGCGGGAGTGATGGGCTTCAGACATTCCGAGGACCAGGGACTTTTTGACATTCTGATTGTTACTTAAGTGGTTCACAAATGTCAAGATTAGCATTTGTTTACGCATTGTCTGGGTAGGGTGGAAATTACACGTCGCAGGGGCCAAGATGGCCTGGGTTTGGACACTTGCCTGTCACATTAGGGGTTACAGAGAGCAGTTTAAACAGAAAGCCAAGGTATGGTTGAGGCATGCAGTTTTATGGGGCTTTTACCATGTCACAACCGGATGTTGGAGAGAAGCGACTTGACTTCAGAGGGATGCCTTGATGGCTTGACTTCACCGACGAGTCTGGCCAGAGATGGCTGGACTTAAGGGGACAGTTACCTGTCCATCCCATCCCCTTTCTAGTTCCCCTTCCTGCTAAGAGCCACTTTGATTGTTCAGTAAAATCCTCCCCATTCACCATCCTTCAACTTGTTCATGCAACCTCGTTTTTCCTGAAGCCAGACAAGAGCTTGAGAGCCATGATTGCAGATAACCAAGAAACTGCTGTCACATTGGCCCTTTGCCTTTGGTGGTCATGGGCAGCTGCCTCATGTGACAAGGCAAAGGGCCCACTGAACTGTTAACACTAAGATATCAGTGGACGGCAGAACTGAAAGAGCACTGTTACATGCCCTCTGGGGCTTTCGGGGTCTCAGGTAGCCCCAGCTGGATGCTGCCATTGGGCCTGCACAGAATTTGCTCCTGCCAGTGCCCAAAAGTGGCTGGCCAGGTCTCATACTTGCTCGCCTACTTTCTTCCTCCCACAAGGGGTTGAGTGTGGTGAGCTGATTAAACGGAGTTTGTTCCTGCCAGCACTCAAAAGTGCTCCCTCCAGTTCCTGCACTTGTTCATTTGTGTTTTCCCTCCTGCGAGGGGTAGACAGGGGTGTGCTGAGTAAACAAGGCACCCCTGACTTGAGTCCCACAAAGCGGTCAAGAAAATATCCTGCTTCAATACCAGAGGGGCTATGCAGCGACGTTATGCATGACAATCAGATCAGAGAGAAGTGGTGCCTCAAAAGTCCCAAGAGGAGAAATTGTCCAGGAGAAGGTGATTCAATGCCACAGAGAAGACAGGTGAGATCAGGACTACACTTGCCCTTTTGGTTTGGTAACTAGGGAATGTTAACCAAAAAAACAATTCTAATCCCTTCCAACTGACTGATGCACCACCCCACACCCCATCTCTGCCAAGGGCATTCCAAAGAATCATGAAAAACTAGTTCAGGCCACGATGGGAAAGGCAGCCAGACATTCTTTATTATATCCACCTCCTTTTTGGAATTCAGGCACAGCTGACCAGTGTAACATCAACACAGACCTTAAGACTGATAGAACAGACTCTGTAAGTCTGATAAGAAACATTTACAATCTGTTCTCTTTGAAGCCTGCTACCTGGAGCCTTCATCTGCATGATAAAGCCTTGGTCTCCACCCTTTTGGTAACCCACACATTCCTATTGATTCCAAGTCTTTAGGTAATAACTCTTTCAATCAATTGCCAATCAGAAAATCCTGGAATCCACCTATGACCTGGAAGCTCCCACTTCCAGTTGTCCTGCCTTTCTGGACTAAACCAATATACATCTTAGATGTATTGATTGATGTCTTATGTCTCACTAAAATGTATATAACCCAGCTGCAGCCTGACAACCTTGGGCACATGTTCTCAAGATCTCCTGAGGGCTGTGTCATGGGCCATTGGTCACTCATATTTGGCTCAGAATAAATCTCTTACAGAGTTTGACTCTTCATCAACAGAGGAAATGAAGCATATTCACTTTATCTGAGGATTTGCAGGCACTATTAGGCAATAAGGTAATACGGGGCTCAAACTGTTCACGTATCTATTTACTAGTGGGTGACACGGCAGTGATGTCAAAGAGTGGCAAATATACAATAACTGTCAAACTCACTGCTTCCTACTCTGGTGAATACATGTATTTATGTTCCTGGCTGAAACATGAATCCAGCATCAGCAAATGAGAAAATAAAAATTCTTCTTTTAAGATTCATACTTGGTTACTTGTTTAAGCACTAATTAATACTAACATCAATAGATAGATCTACACCAACTAGATCACGTTACTGATGGGCTGGATGACTGGTGGAAGGAGGCAGGCAAGAGGGATGGAAGGGTTTTAACACGAGAAAAGAGACAAAAGCATTGTCTCTGACATAAACGATTATGATAACAGTGTCTCTGCAAAAGGCATTTCTCCCTTTGTTTTCAATAATCCCAACCATTATTTTAAGAGGAGACAATCAAGTTTGCAGGCAGCACATACAGTTAAGCAGGAAAAGCTCCACTTTGTTCTCACTAAAATTTGCATGAAGGACAAAGCAGTTCAACAGTACTAAATTTTAGCAACAAAAGAGAGAAAATGTCAGCTCACAATCACAGTTTGAACACAGCCAATCTGTGACATACGAAAATAGAGCATCTGAAAGTTTTATAAACAATGGAAGTCCAGCCAGAATCTGAGCCCTGTTCTTTTGCTCCTAATAAAGTACAATTGTTTTCCTGGCTGCCTCTGTTTCTACAATGCTTGCGTTAGCAAAACTTTTTTGCAGGCATTATCCTCATCCATATCCAGTGTTCTGTTTCAAAGTGGTTATGAAATATTATGGTCATATCATAAAAATTACCAGGATAAAGAAAAAAAAAAATAGACTTTTTTTTTCAGTTATAGGCTTGACTATTGAGATTCCAGACTTCAAACTGTCCTGCTTACAACCCTGAACCATTTACACAGGAAATGCAAAGTGGGCAGAAAGTGGGCAAAGAAAAAGAGTAATTAAAATTTAATTTTCCTTTCTATAAAAGTCATTTTGAAAAAAATAGTTTGGATTTAATGTATGGTTGACAATAATTGGCTATGTGTACATTGAAGAGAGTATGTGTTTGTGGTCTCTGATGCCAGATTTTCATTTGTATTAATTCACTAACAAATTCCATTACCAAGATACATTTAAGTTAGAAGAAAGAGTATTTTCTAAAAGTCCAAAATAATCTTTTGCAAATAAAACAAAAAGAAAAAGAAAATTGCATCTGATGTGCTACCAACATTTAAAATGTGGTTCCCAGCTCTGTAAATAAGCAGGTTTATGATACCTGAAGCCCCTTTCCATCTATGATATACTGAAAAGTCTTCTACACGTCCATTTAAGCAGCCTTACCCTAAACTGGTACCCGCGGCTTGTTCATCTCCTCATTCCTTTGTTGTTCTAGCTCTTTATTTGGCTAACACTTATTGCATTCCTCACAAAAGATGTAAGGATGGGACTTGGACTCTGCCTTGAGGTGCTCCTGGTCTAGTGATGCAGATGAACAGGGCGGTGATGAGTGGCCTTCAACCGCACAAAGTTGATGCTGTGGGAGAGTGAGGTCAGAGCCCAAAGGAGGGTGGCTTGAGTCTCCCTGTGGGCAGGGGGAAAGGCTACCAGGAGAAGGTGGCTTAGTGGGAGAGGGACCACTGAGTGACTGGTTGCCAAGTAAAGAAAAGGTGGGAGTGACAGTAGAGTATCTGGTTATAAGGAGAGGCTTATGTCAGAACAC
This sequence comes from Cheracebus regulus, assembly GCA_963574635.1. NCBI lineage: Eukaryota > Metazoa > Chordata > Mammalia > Primates > Pitheciidae > Cheracebus > Cheracebus regulus. The sequence goes on from CAUYQU010044953.1 coordinate 8,088, forward strand.
TTTCAGCCCTCCAAACAAACATGCTGCTCAGCCCCCATGTCTTCTCACAGTGGATTCCTCTTCCCTGATGCCCTGCCCTGATTTAACCAGCTGAACTTCTACCTCCATCTGTAGCTTCCGTTCATGGTTTACTTTTTCCGGAAAGACCCTCCGGATTCTCTGTCCAAGTTATATGCTGCCTTTTTGTGATGTCTGAGTGCTTTATGCAAGCTTCCATTATAGAACTTAATCACTACCTGGTAATTGCTAGATTACTCATCTGTCTCCCCACTGGACTGTGGTCCTCAGAGTGGAGATGATGATGTTCATCTCTGGATACTTACTGTACCATGTGTCTGGCACCAGATATGTGCCCCGTAAATGTTGACTGACTGACTGACTGACTGAATGAATGAATGGTGTGTCTGGATAACACTGTGGCTACACTGCAGATGGGGCTACAGGATGGGAAGCAGAGGCCAGATACTAAATTCAAGGAGACTACATTTTATCTCTGTTTGAGGTTTACTCAAATTGCAGGTCACATGACTGGTTGGGGGATTATAAGTAAAATTCATCAAGGGAGTTGACATCAGCACTTTTCAAAAGATGAAATTCAAGAGAAGGTATCAGAGGTTAACATAAATGTAAAGATACATATTGTTTTATGAAACTTTTGTTCAAGTTACATCTTTGTGTGTGTGTGCAATAAATCATGATATAAAATGTATATGCTGCTGTTTAAAATCCACTTAAACAGGGAAGAAGTTATTCGCTGAAATCAAGAATACCAGAGATAAAGCAAGTTCCGGGGCTGAAATGAGTTTCGTTCTGGATCTATTAAATGTTAGAAATGCCTACAGGTCAAGATTGGGCAGCTGGAAATACAGGTCTGGATCTTGGGAGAGGAATTTCAGAGGGAGAAAAACATTTGGAACTCTTCAGCACACATATGGTAACAGAAAGCAAATGCCAAAATGCAAGCTACAAAATGGTCTCACATCCCTCTGTTCAGAAATATACAGTTGCCAGAAGTCTTCTCTGTGATTTCTTAGACTATTTAACATCTGTTAAAAAAAAAAAAAAAAGAGCAAAACAATGGCCAAGCTCTCCCTATCAGTGGAGGTCTCCGGTCCTGACCCTAAGGAACTAAGAGGTAATGGCCCCACACTCAGTCTTCCAGGCGTGCCTCTCTGCCCTGGCAGGTGCGGCCCAGGTTCTGCCCATTATGTCAGCCTCTCTTGAGCAGAGAAGATAATGAAAAAAAAAAGGGCCTCTCTGTGAAAATATCTCCTCCAAATAACAGGAGAAAAGCAAATTCTAAACTTCTAGAGCTCAGAATTCAAGAACTAATGTTTGTCAGAAATATTTACTTACCTTTCTAAACTATCATTAAATTCTCTCATTTTCTAGTCTTTGCTTTTGCACAGGCCTCAGGGCTGTAAAAAGGAGTCTGTGGACTTTTCCTGAACACCTGTGATTTAAGTAGAACAAGACTTGCTAACAGTTCTTCCTGAGACAAGAGGACCTAGAGGTCTCTAACAGAGATTACAGTACAGAGGAATTCTGGCCTGTGGGACGCAGATAAAACTGGCTCACACAAGTGTGTCCTATGAAAGTGATACAGAAAGCATGAGATTTCTCACTTCAGGGCTTTAACTTTTAGGGGCGCTACTACAGTGGTGATGAGGATTTTAATCGGACTCAGCTCTGGATTCTAAGGGACTGGAGAACAACCTAATAACTGATGATTTTCAAACTCCAACTCTGAAAGTCCATACATATAACATCTCTAAAATAATGATTGCTTCACAGCTGTACTACTTTCAGATCTGGAAGAATTTTTTTTTTTGGCTCCTTAGTGAAAAGTCCTAAAAGAAACCTGTGAAGTGGCTCAGCAGAAGTCAGCTGCAATATTATACACGCTGCTTTGGAACAGATGGTATGAAGTTCCTAAAAGAGCCAGAGAGAGAAAGCAGAACTTCCTAATTCTGATCCTGACTGTGCACTCTCCACCTAGAAAAATGACGATCAGGTGGAAATGCAGAGGGGCCACCTGAAGTTTACACTGCCTCCAACAGCACAATGAATGTGCTGCAGACAGGGCAGGTGGAAGGCGAGAAGAAAGGTTTCAGGATCCAGTGGCCTCGTGGGTGATGGTGAGAAGGAACTGTTTTATTTTTCGAGATAGAATTTCATTCCGTTGCCCAGGCAGGTGAACAGTGGTGTGACCATGGCTCACTGCAGCCTCAACCTCCCTGGCTCAAACAATCCTCCCATCTCAGCCTCTTGAGTAGCTGGAATGACAGGGACACTCTACCCCACCCCACTATATTTTTTGTTTTTTGTAAAGATGGGGTCCCACTGTATTGCCCAGGCTTGTACTCCTAGGCTCAAGCAGTCCACCTGCCTTAGCGTCCCAAAGCGCTGGGACTATAGGCATGAGCCACCGCACCCAGCCAAGAAGGAAATCTTTTAAGAGGAGGATATAGTGATAGAAAAAGCAGAAGCTGAAAGGATGGAGAATATCAAAAGGATGGGGAAAGATGAAAGTAAGAGGCTATTATAAGAGTGGCCGAGGACAGACGGAAATGACCAAAGAGAGCAAATTTCAGCATGGAAGCCTTCAAAAATGCCAACTGCATACTTGAATCAAATATTCATTTTCCCTATGTAGATAACTTCTAGAGTAGGCAAAGAGTATCCCTAAAAAACAAATAAATAAGTTGGTAACAGCAGTGGTCTCTGGAAAGGAGAATGGGTGGCTGGAAATCAGAGGTGGAAGGGGCCCACGCTTTTCACTGGCTATACTTACATACCGTTTTCATTTTATACTATATACATGTTGTTCAATCATTAATTATGTTTTTCCATCCATGTAATAAATAGAAATATACTGAGTGATGCCAACATGACCACCCCTTTCCTATGTGTAGAAGGCATAAGATTTTTCTCAAAAAGTGTCTGCCTTGGAGTTGCTCAGTCTGGAGAGAGAGATAAAGAGACAAGCATATGAAACAGAAAGTCAGTACACAAGGCTGCTCTAATGAGGGGTGGGATGGGTGCAGTGGGAGCCCAGGAAGAGAGGCGAAGGGACAGCTTGAACAAATGAAGCCTGAAAACTGAGACTTCAAAAGTGACTGGGGGCTTGTCAAGCAGATGAATAGGAGAAGGACACTCCAGACAGAAGAGAGAGCGTGCACAAAGGCACAGAGGTATGCATGTGCGTGTGCCAACTCTAAGTGATCTGGTGTTGTCTTCTGGGAACACCCCTGTACTGGTCTGTTTTTACATTGCTAATAAATACATACCCAAGATTAGGAAGAAAAAGTGGTTTAATGGCTGGGGAGGCCTCACAATCATGACGGAGGCAAGGAGTACTAAGTCATGTCTTACATGCATGGTGGCAGGCAAAGAGAGAGCCTATGGAGGGAAACTCCCATTTTTAAAACCATCAGATCTCATGAGACTCATTCGCTATTATGAGAACAGCTTGGGAAAGACCCACCCCCATAATTCAATCACCTCCCACCAGGTTTGAGAATTGGGTGTGGACACAGCCAAATCATATCCACCCCTTTGGGAACTCTATGTGAACTGTAGCTCATTTTTTATAGCTCACATTTCATCCTTCATACTTTAGCCTGTGCTTTTCACTACAATATACACACTGAAGTTTTCTCTATCTGCAATTCCATTTGCAAGATCCAGATCCAGCTCCTCCAAGGTGCAGCTGGGAGTGAGGAAAGGAAGTGGAGGCAAAGAGGAGGAGGCTGCTGCCAAGTTGATCAGATTAAATAATAAGCAAGGGCTTTTTAGATTTGAGTGACACAGACAAAGAGCAGGAATGACAAGTCCAGATCTGCACCTCCTAAAACTCCTGGGGTTGGGGGTGGAGAAGGGGGACAAGAAGCTGAGAGGTCAGTGAAGAGGCCACAGAGAAAGGCCAAGGCAAGGGTTCATATCTGGTGCATATGAGAACCATTTGGGAGCTTCTAAAGCCATGGTGCTCAACCCCCACATGTCAGATGCCTCCTTTTAATACCACATTTTTAAACATTCTTTCTACTATCCAAAAAGAGACTCAAAGGTCATAAAAGGTACCTACGTATAACTAATCAGTATAATACTATAACCATTGCATGCAGAAGACATAAAAGTATTTCATGAAAAATATGCACTCAATGGAAAAAACTCTTAACAGGATGGCACTAATAGGCAAAATGAAGTAATTGGATGCTTGTACGTATGCGCCTAACTACCTTGAAGGCCACAGCTATCAACGATGACACATTCAACTGTGTTGCATTAGAGACTCAAATCTTGAATAGCATTGCTGTGTGACAAGATTTTATGAAACTGTTTATTAGTTGGGTACCTGATAATTCATTGTATATTAATATTTACTGTGTATTAAAACTGAGAAAAATGTCTTGGGCTTATAAGTAAAACTGTATTTATATATTGTGTTTACTGTTTTACTTACATGTTGTTTACTGTTTTATTTACATTGTATTTCTAGATAAAACAGAGATACTAAGTAATTCTAGGTTTGGATAATTATAACAAAGTTTTCCACTAATAGAAGTGTCTGGTGTACCATTTAGTTCTTCACTGGACAAGACTGACCAACAGTGCTGAGTCTAGCACTGCGGCCACCACCCATGAAAAGGCAATAGCATCTTAATCAGTATGAAAACCAAGAAGAATCTCAATTACTGAAATGCCAACATTGCTTCCATTGAAAATTATTGTTTTAAAAGTATCTGTGGCTAGGTCCCAGCCCAGATGAATTAAGTCAGCTCTTTGTAAAAGCTCCACAGGTGATTCTAAGTCCAGTGATGGAACTACTGGCCTAAAGTAGCTTTTCCCAAGGTATGGGATACGCACTCCCACAGTGGAGATTATTTTAGGACACGAACAGAGCATTAAGCTATATTTACTCACATGCTTTGAATCTCTTTCAATTTACTTGAGAACATCAAGGAGGAAATCTCAGCTTGGTGCTTATTTTTAAAACTTTTCAAACACTTGCTAACATCCCTCCAAAGAGAAAGCAGCCACAGGTTCAGAATCACGACCAAGCAAGAAGGTCTATTTCCTAATATTATTGACTGTTTTTCAGAGTTTTTCACATTTACTCCCTATTTCTGGCAATTCATAAAGACTTTCCATTTTTTGTAGTGATATAACAAATACAGAAAATTATTTGAAATGAGTTGACTGAAGAAAAATATTAAGTCTTTAGAAGTATGCTACAACATTATAGCGAAAATTTAAGAAGAGGAGTAAGGGAGACAATTTGGGAGACCCACGGTCCTCGAGTATGAGAAAATGAGAGTGGAATATTGGGGATCACCAAGTAGACACTCAAAAGGGCACTCGCTGGCTTCTGCTCTTCTGGCCTGGTTTGCAGGATCTGCTGGATTCACCACCAGGATTAACAGTAAAAGGCAGGTGCCTGAGGGTGTCTCATGACTGCCTCAGAACCAGTCAGGGAGACAGACTAGAGATCCAAAGACTGGATGGGATTTCCTCAAACATTCAGGTTTGTTATTTTTTTACATGCCTCCACCATCTCACCAAATTAATGTATTTCCATTACCAACTGCTTATTTTTACCTCCTATTTTCTCCCTCTCTTGCCATGCCCATGCTACGGCAGGCTACCATCATGTCCTAAGGCACTAGCCGGTGCCCTCCCAACCAGTCTACTTGCCTCCATTCTTGTACTCTTCCAATTAATGGATGCATATTCCTGAGTAATCTTCAAAGTCAAATGTGATCAAGTTCCACTCCCTGAATAAGATCTCTCAATGGTACAGTGGCTTCCCAGTGTTCCTGGGTAAACTTGATATTGCACACATGACCCTCAAGTTGCTACCTGGCTTGGGCCTTCCCCTCTTTCCCCTTATCTAGAACCACCGCCCCTTCCTTTTCCTCTCCTGCTTTGCTCACATTGATCTTCTGATGCCTTAAATTTGCCATGCTGCTTCCCCATCCCCGCACAGGGACTTTACACATGCATTTCCCAAAACCTGACATCCGTGCCGACTCTACCTGATTAGTTCCTAATTCATTTTTCATCTCCGAGCTGAAATATTACTTCCTCAAGACAAGCCCCTGCATATTGAAGCAGAATCCCCATAATTTATCATTATAGCACCATAGACCTCTTGGTAAAAATTGTCACAGTTGAAACTTTACATTTATTTCTGTGAATATTTGATAAATGTCTATTTCTTTCATTGGACTCTAAGTGTAATAAGAGATCATGTTTTTTTCCTTTTTGTTTATATTTCTTTTGTTTATTAAAGTACATAAAGTAGGTACTCACTAAATATTTGTTTAATTAACTATATAAACCTGAAGGATCCTTGTAAATGACAAATTATCACTTCATTCAGTAAAGTCATGGTAAAGTAACCTTTTTAAAAAGTAGAAGAGAATTGTCTTCAGCGTCAAGATTTGTGCTTTTCCTCCTACCTTACTCTACCTTCCTGGAGAAGAATGGTAATGCAAATTAAAATCCTTCTAGAAGCCAGTCAGGCAGGTGACTGAGGGAGAGGGCTTCAGGGAAAGCAGGCGGGACTGAATGTGACAAGGCCCTGTCCACAGAGAGCAGCGATTGCTCAGCTTCCGCCTGAGGCTGCCATGCACAATGCAGGCCCCCAGTATTGCTATAGCCTTCCTTTCACTACCTGGATTTCCTGTGAAAGCAACTAATCCTATAACCTAATTCAAATTTCTACAGAAAAGTACTTAGTTCAAGTGTAAAACAAAAACTAAATGAGATGGGTCAAACAAAACATGTCGATGTCCTAAATTCAGAGAACGGTGGCTGGGCAGTAACTTTTGCTCCTCCAGCGTATGTTGATTTTAGCCAGGCATTAAGAAAATAAGCTATCCTTTATTGACATCATGTGTACAATAGCAGGTTTATAACCAGTTTATTGACAAACTGGTTGTTCAAGGTTGCACAGCTAGAAAATGGGGGAGCTGGAATTCTAAATCAGGATGGTGTGACTAGAGAGACCATGCTCTGAAAAGCTGTACTATCTTGCTTCCAGGAGGAGCAGGCTGAGAAATGTGGCTCAGATGTTAAACAATTCATAGCCACCTGACCAGATCCTAGAAGGATGTTTTGGCTTTTAGAACAAGGCTTTTCTCATTCTCTCTGTCCCTCACATTCAACACACATACACACATGTGTGTATGTCTACAGGACATGTGTATGTAGGTGTACATGTATATTCTGTATAATATTAGGTACCATCCTCTTCAGCATTTTTATCAGTGACTTGAAGGAAGACAGAAGAGATGTCTTACATTTTTCAGATGACATGAAATAGAAGGGATGTGTAGTATTCTGATGGCTGAACCAGGATTCAAAAATATTTAATCAGGCATGAACAACTGGCTGAACCTAACACCAGGGAAATATGATAGCTCTAAACATAAAGTCCAGTACTTAGACTCTATTAATTGTTTGTTCAAGATGGGAACACCTGGCATGCAGCAAGCTGCATAAAAAAGGACTTATGGTTTTTTAGCTAAATAAAAACTTCTATAAGACCACCCACTAAAATTCAAAAGAAGTTATGTGGGTTGACTCTAGGTTCACCCATGATTCCCACCTCCTGGTGTTCATAACCTTCTCCTTGAGTGTGGGTGGGAACAGCAACTTGCTTCTAACAATAGAATACGGCAAAAGTGATGAGATGTCACTTCTGTGATTACAGTTGACCCTTGAACTATGCAGGGTTTGGGGTACCAACCCCATGCACAGTCAAAAAATTCCCATATAACTCTTGAATCCCCCAAAACTTAACTACTAATAGCCTACTGTTGAACAGATGTCTTACCAACATACACAGTCGATTAACACATATTTTATATGTTATATTTATTATATACTATATTCTTACAATAAAGTAAACTAGAGAAAAGAATATTGGGAAAATCAAGAGGAAGAAAAAGATAGTGATTATTCATTAAGCAGAAGTGAATCATCATAGAGGTCTTCATCTTTATCTTCATGTTGAGTTAAGGAGGCAGAAGGCTTGGTCCTGCTATCTCAAGGGTGGCACATGTGGAAGACATAGAGAAGATAGAAGGGAAGGCAGGAGAGGCAGGCACATTTGGTGTAACTTTTATGGAAAAAAATCCATATCTAAGTGAACTTGTGAATTCCAAAGCTGTGTTGTTCACAGGTCAACTGTATATTGTGTCTTGCCATTGTGCAAGAGGACTTGCTCTCTTGCTGGCTTTGAGGAACCGAGCAGGTACGTTGGGAAGGCCTGAAGGCAAGGAACTGGGGGTGGCTTCAGCCAACAGCCAGCAAGAATCCCAGGCCTCAATTCCACAGCCTGAAGAAACAATGTTGCCAAGAACCACATGAGCTCCAGCCCCCTCACATCAAATTGCTACCCTAGCTGGTACCTGATTACAGCCTTTAAGATCATGAAGCAGAGTGCCTAGCTAAGTCAGGCCAGGAATCCCATCCCTCAGAAACTAAGAGATGATAAATGTGCCTTAGTCACTACATTTTTGGTAATACTGTTATGCAGCAATAAACAACTAATACAGATGTAATCATTTAATCATATCACATACTTATACATTACAATAAAGTAAGCTAGAGAAAAGAATATTAGGAAAATCAAGAGGAAGGAAAAGATAGTGATTATTCATTAAGTGAAAGTGAATCATCATAGAGGTCCTCATCCGTATCTTCAGGTTGAGCAGGCTGAGCAGGAGGAAGAAGGCTTGGTCCTGCTATCTCAAGGGTGGCAGATGTACTTATTTTATTGTAATGTAATCATTTAATAATATCATAACACATGTGGATTGCTGTGCCAGTACCAGATGCTACATGTGACAAGGGACCAAAAAAAAAAAAAAAAAAGGCAGTCTTCTGTGGAGTGTATTCAGAAAGGTTGAGGGTGGGGGGAGGGGTGTGCCCCATTCCCATTGGGCTGACTGGAAATGTTGTTGAGAAAAAAATGGTTTGGGATATCACTTTGAATAGATTAAGTGCTACATTGTGAAAGGGAGACTGACTTATGCGGAGCCACATGACAACATGACAACAAGGACCAATGGGGTAAAGATACTAATATACAGCAAAGAAGGGCATTCTAATGATAAAAGTGGTGTCAAATGGGATCAGCACTTTTAGGAGGTTTAAGCAGAGTTAAGGATTGGACTGAACCACACTTTGCATTCAGGCGTAATAAGGATCAAATTCTGCCTCCATAGACACAGTACATGAGTTTAATTCTGAGGTAATATAAAACAGAGTTTGAGTGACAAGATGAGGTCACATAGATGCCCATATATTTACCTTTGTTTTTATGTGGCTGCAATTACAGCTTAGAGGGTAGACAGGGAGAAGTGGGCTGGTAAGGAAGGATATAATTAGATGAAGGAGGGTAGAGAAGTTAGTCATGAAAGCTTTCCTTTCCCACTTTCTATCCAGGATAATGTCGATGCTAATTATTTTGCAGGGAACCAGCACAATCACATGGCTAACAGAATATTTTTCTAGTAGCAGGATAAGCTATCAGAGAGAGAGAGAGAGAGAGAGAGAGAGAGAGAGAGAGAGTGTAGAGGTGCGAGTGTATCAATTTACATATACATAGTTCCTTTCTTCCAACATTCCCTAGGCCTTACCTAAACTACCACTATGTAAGAGATTAGAGTATTCGGAGTGTTCATTTTTTGGCAGTGATATACAGGTTGGATGTGGGACTAGAAAATCTTCTTTAAAATCCTACTATTCTGGGCTGTGTTTCGCGACGAAGCAGAATCTGCAGTGAGGTTCTGTAGAGCAGTGAGCTCTATCTGGGAAAGGCAGCAGGGGGAGCCACTGGACTGAGAAAATGAAAAGCTGCCAAGGCTTCAGAAAGCAGCTTCAAAATTTAATCAGCTGCTCAGCTGCAAGTGATGGAGTGAAACAGAGGATGTTTCCAAAATATTATGTAGAGTTTTCAACATAGCAAAGGTTTATATAGGAAGCAACACAAATAATAATAATAATAATAAAAACCAGCTCTTAGAGTGCTGTTTAAAATGAGTTCAATTCACCTGCTAGGAGGTTACCATCTCATTTAGTGGTGCTTGGCTGCACACAGGAATCATCTAAGGAATATTTTTAAATACTGATTGAAAAAAAAAAGAAAAAAGTATGAATGACTGGGACCTATCCCCCAAATTCTTATTTAACTGGTCCAAGGTGCAGCAAGACACGTAGAATTTTCTAAACCTCCCCAGTGATTCTAACATCAGCCCAGTTGGGACCACTGACTGGGCCGATTTAACCGGGCAATCTCTTGGAGGCTGTAGCATTTAGTTATACGGTTTAGAAATTTTTTGTTTGTTTTTGTTTTTAGCCTGTATCCAGAAGGCCACAAAAGATTTGTGGATGAATGAACAGAACAAGCAAGTGGCTGCTAAAGAAATTAGAGGATAACAAATAAATAAATTTAAAATTATTTCAGAAAGTAATCTTAGTGCCTGGAAAATTCTGCAGTGAAAGCAGCACATTTCAAATGTTTTTCCTCAACTAAATTTTCATTATTTTTCCTCTCCCAGTATACCTACTGTTTCTATTCCTTGTCTCATTAAATCCTGATTCCCTCATGGATTTCACCCTCATCTCAATGACTTTTCTCTCTTTTCAGACTGACGTTATTGTGACACAGCTTCAGACTCAGTCCCCAACTGTGAACTGTGGGAGCCACAGCAATGGAAATGTACGTGCACGTGCAGTGGCCTGAGGGTGGAAGCTGCTGAGGCTGGAGGGAGGCAATGTTGCCAAGCAAATGCAGCAGAACCAGCCTGACTGCTTGAAACTGTGCCCCAGAATAGGAAAAAATGGGGAGGAACCTGCAGGCAGGAGGACCAGATGCTACAGCCTGCTGCTCAAAGTGTGGTCCATGAACCGCAGCATCAACACCACCTGTAGAAGCTCAGGCCCCACTCCCTGATGAATCCGAATCTACAGCTCATGAATAACCCCAGGTGGTTTAGAAGGACATTGGAGTTCGAGAAGTACTGCTTTAAAATATGCATTCTAATAGGACTTTCCGACCTAAAAAGCGAGTAGTGCAAAGGAAGTTATGGAATAACTTCCACCTTCATCTGGAATGTCTATTTAAGATTATTCATTAAAATTGCACTTGGAAAGGAAGGGTTGAAGGCAATTTCAAGTTGTGTGTTGTCAGGAGCTACCACAGATGATGATGACTCCATGGAGAACTGGCTCAGCACTCTGCAAGTCAGAGCACACCCCTTGGCACCGGCTCTTCTACCTTTACCAGCCGTATAGACCAGGTAGCTCTTATGGCAAGAGGTTTTGAATCATTTCTGGAAGCTGGCAGGACATAAGTAATAATAAAAATGTTCAATTCATCCCCTGATGCTTTTACTTCAGCTGCAAACTTGAGGCCAATGAAACTTCTCATATCTATGTCAAACTGATACATAGACATGTCTAACTTGATCACTATCTTCTTTTTCTGTAATGAAAGTAGCTTTGTGTGCTGTTTGTCAACTTTTACCCTGAAAAGTGTAGTGTTTTAAATAGTTAATTAAATATTCATTCCAGTTACATCAAAATTAAATATGACAAAGCTATTAAATTGATTCAGAACACTTTGAAAGCTTGACATCCTCGAATGTGTTTTAGAAAATTAAAATTTCTTCAAAAATGTGTTAATATGAATGCATTAATTTCCTGTGACTGCTGTAACAACACAAACTTGGTGGCTTAAAATGAGAAATGTATTCTCTCACAGTTCTGGAGCCTGAAGTCCAAAATTGTTTTCAATGAGCTGAAACTACGATGTTAGTAGGGCCTTGTTCCCTCTGGAAGGTTCAAGGGAAAAGCAGTTTCCAGCTTCTGGTGGTTGCTGGCATTACTTGGCTTGTGGATGCATCACTTCAGTTTCTGCCTCCCTCTTCACACTGCCTTCTCTACTGTGTTAAATCTCCTTCTGCCTCTTTTATAAGAACATCAATGACTGAACTTATAGCTTGCCTAGATAATCAATGATAATTACCCCATTTAATGATCCTTAACTTAATCCCACCTGCAAAAACCCATTTTCCAAATAAGGTCATATTATAGGTTCCAGGTATAAGGACTTAATGTCTTTGGGTATCCATTATTAACCTACTACATAGTAAAATTACCATTTACAAGATATTTGTAAATGATACTCAACAGGGTTAGTTTATACACATAAGGTATATGAAGTAAACAGAAAAAAAAAATCTGGGTAAACAGATTTTTCTTGCAGGAATAATAACTTCTTGCAAGAATAATAATTTGCAGGATAATAACTTCTTATAAGCTGGCTTATTATTTGTGATTTTTCACCTATTATTTCATGTGTGTGCATCAACCCAATGAAATAGGACATAATAATAAAAGAAAAGAGGGAGACCCTGCTTAGGTGCCCTGGAAGAGAAGAGCAGAACCAGGATGCAATCTGGATTTATGACCCTTTTTGTGGTGCTCTTCTCACTGGTGTCTGGTACAACACTACTAACAGGCCTGTTAATTCATCTCGGTTGACTCACAAAGAGAGGCTTATGTATGCAAGACTGGTAGAGACTGACAGACTGGAGGTGAGTGCTCAACTGGATGACCTCACTAGCTAAAAGACTCCTTTCCTCCCAGCAGGTGCAGCTATACTTCTGCTGACCTACTGGATGTACTTAATTTGGTTTCAAAGTCAAGCAGTGACATTTCCATATGGATATTTCCTATGAAAATCAAGTTTTTAATTTATTCTTATTTCATTCTGGAAAATGCAATAGTGTTTACTCTTAAACTAAGGAGAAAAGAACATATTTGTTATTCTTTTCTTGCTTTGAACCTGATGCAGAGAATTTTATTTTAATTAACTTAATAAGCGCCCATGAACTCACTACGTCATTTAACAACAATCCACATCTAATTGTCTGGCTCAGGCCCCATGCAATCTCCTGACCTCCCCCAAATGAAGTAAGCTCCATCCTGAATCACACTCATTATTCTCTGTGTTTCTTTTTTTTTTTTTATATAATGTTGTTGTCCTTATAAAGATGATAAAATAATTTTAATTATTTTAAATTTTACATACAGGATATAATGCTGTATCTAGTATTTTGGGATTTTTTTTCAGTTAACATTACATTGCTAAAATTCATCCAAACTCCTGTGTGACTATTATCTAAACGGAATATTATTCATCTACTTGCCTATTGACAAGCATTTGTGTTGTTTATGGGTTTCTGGTCATGATACAGGAAGGAAAATTACATAATGCAAAAATGGCAAGTAAAGCCTAGCAGCAGTCATCTTATTGTCCCTTTACCACTATAAAATTTCACAGGGCAAAAATAAAATATTGGCACCTAAAATGGAGTTGTGTTCCAACAGATCGAGAGCTATTTGAGACTCACAATATATTTCCCTGAAGAAACAATTCTCTACGTGGTGGTTAGTCCACTGGCTGATGCACAAAAGGCTGCTTAATTCATAATAAACCAAAAAGCACTACAGAGCCAAACAATCCAGTACAACAGCATTTCTGATGAAATGCAGCCACCAGGGAAATCACAGCACTTCTATAGCAGCAGACCAGGGAGCAGGACAAGGCTCCTGTTCTCTTTTCCCCAACTCTCACCAAGCCTTAGCCAGAGGCAGCAACTCCAGCCAAGAGAAGGAACAGGCTGGCCTGAGGCTTCTAAGCCCAGGGAGATACTGGGATGGAGACTTTGAGGCCAAGAACCGAAAGGGAACTGTGACTTTAGAGAAGTAACAAGCACTCTAGTGGAAGGAGTGAAGGGTGATCAAAAAATAAATAGTTTTCTCTGCAATTTTAGCACTGATCAGAGGGTATCAACAGCAAGGTGGGGTCAGGACAGCTGCAGGGTGCCTCTAACCAGGTGACAGGCTTGCATTTTATTTCTCTTTTTTACAATCTTACCTCCTCTTTCACAGAGTCACCTACTTGCACTGAGGATGTAGCATTTGAGAGGCAGAATATAGGGCCCTTGGAAGAGGTAGAGAGTACTGAAAGGAGGTGCCACCTCTTCTGTGCTTTGTGTCTGTAGTGGTTGCGGGAGGGAGAGCAGGATGGAGCCTCTGGGTGCTATGCTCACAGTAAGTATTGCTCTCTAAGGACTGGTCCTATATTGGGAGTATGTAGGTCAGAGTATGTATACTGAAAAAAAATCCATACATTTAACTGTTCTAAAAAAAAGATGCTGCTATTTTTAGGGCTTTGAATGAGGTATGCAGGAATTTGTGAGTTAAAAACTAAACCTCTGGTAAGATTAATGTTAGGAAGTCTGTTTAAAATTTTAGGTCAAAACAGTTCTATAAAAATGTACTACATTTGCAGTATTGTGTTATAGTTTTTATAACTGTATATATAGCATTTAGGTATATACAATTAAAATTTTAATATACTATTACATATGTATCCATTTATTTTGTATACTATTACATATGTATCCATTTATTTTCAAAAGTTATTAAGAGCTTATTTTTGCTAAGAAAAAGCTAGGATACAAGTATGGAAAAATATAGCCCCTGATAAAGGGTGATCCTCATCATAATCTCTAGGGTCACTGGCCCTACAAGCCTACTCCTAGTCAAGAATAGACTCCTCTGGAAATCCTAGCCAGAGCACTCAGGCAAGAGAAAGAAATAATGGACATTCAAATTAGAAAAGAGGAAGTCAAACTACATTTGTTTGCCAGTGATATGGTCTTATACCTTGAAAACTCTAAAGAACTCTTTGAAATGATTTCTAGATTTGATAAATGAATTCAGTTACAAAATCAAAGTCTCAGGTTACAAAATCAATGTACACAAATCAATAGCATTGCTATATACCAATAATGATCAAGCTGAAAATCAAATCAAGAACTCACTCCATTTATAATAGCTGCAAGAAAGGAAAGAAAAGAAGAGAAAGTAAAATAGAAGAAAAAAGAAAGAAACCCACTCAGGAATATATTTAACCAAGGAGATGAAAATTTTCTACAAGGAGAACTACCAAATACTGATAAAAACAAAAAACCAAAAACAGAAATGACACAAATGAAAAACATTCTATGCTGACGAACTGAAAGCATCAATATTGTGCAAACAACCATATTGTCTAATGCAATCTATAGAGTCAATGCAATTCCTATCAAATGACCAATATCTATTTTTTATAGAATTAGAAAAAAAATAATCCTACAATTCATATGAAAGCAAAAAAGAGTGAAAATAGCCAAACCAATCCTAAGAAAAAGGACCAAAACTGGAGGCACCACATTATCCAACTTCAAATTATACAATGAGGCCATAGTAGCCAAAAGTATAAAAGTGGAAAATTTAGAGCCATATGCAGAGGAACAAAACTGGATCCCCTACTCTCACCACATATAAAAGTCAACCAAGATGGATTAAAGACTTGAATGTAAATGTAAGAGCTGAAACCATAAAAATTTTCTTAAAAAGCTTATGAAAAACTCTTCTGGACATTGGTGTAGGCAAGAATTTATGACTAAGACCCTAAAGCAAATGCAACAAAAATAAAAATAAATAAATGGACTTAATTAACAAAAAATCTTCTACATAGCAACAATAATAATAATCAATAGAATAAAAAGACAATCTACAGAATGGGAGAAAATAGTCATAAACTATACATCCAACTAAGTACTAATATCCAGAATCTACAAGAAACTCAAGTCATCCAGAAAGAAAAAACAAATTATCCCATTAAAAGTGGACAAACAACATGAACTGACATTTCTCAAAAGATATGCAAATGGACAACAAACATATAAAACATGCTCAACATAACTAATCATCAGGGAAATGCAAATTAAAACCCAATGATATATATCACTTTATCCCGGTGAAAAAGGCCATTTTTAAAAAGTGAAAAAATAGGTGTTGGCGTGAATGCAGTAGAAAGGGAACACTTACACACTGTTAGTGGGAATGCAAATCTATGAAATCTCTAAAGAAAACAGTATAGAGATTTCTTAAAGAACTAAAAGTAGATCTACCATTTGATCTAGTATATTCCACTAGTAGGTAGCTACCCAAAGGAAAATAAATCATATAGAAAAGACACCTGCTTAGATTATTGTGAGCTACCTGGTTAACTACATAGTATACTTTAACATATTTCTACATCAGTAATATATTTGGCTCATAATTTTCCAATATCTAGAAATTATGACAGTTACACATTGCAGGTTATACATGAATCAGCTAAAAGATTAATGCTGAGGAAGATACACATCTAATTCTTCCCCACGCTTTAATCAGTTGTTTTTGGAACACTGATACTGTTATCTTCACAGTTACATAGGAAAGGGTAGGAGTAGGCAGGCTAAGAGATCTTTCACCTGCCTAAGTGTACCAAGGAAACAAAGCAGGGAACATGTTCTAGAGGAACTCCAGCAATAAGTTTTAATTTATCCATCATCATGATAGTTTTCACAGAAAATTTATAACGGCCATGATAGTTTGGGCAGAAAATTTAAAATGACCAGAGGAGTTAGGAGGAGGGGGCTTCACCATATATGACTCTGAACTGTGATATAATGAATAATGAATCCTAAGTGGGAAGCACTGATTTATGCAGACGTATATAAATGGTGTCTGAAACAGGTTGAATAACTTGCCAAAGGTCACACAGCTAATGGTGACTAATGGTGACTGGTGAGGGAGGGGAGAGAGGATGGTTTCTGGACTCTAGTAATCTTCCTGTAAGGTTATACTAGAAAACTAATTTAAACACATATGTTGACCTTCGATGGAGAATTTTACCCTCATATGAAGGACAGAAAGGAGATCATAGATACTCCAACACATCAGGAGTTGGGCTAACAGTGGGTATTTCCCATCTTACTTCTATAAGATTACCCTGTTTTGCTATTACTTTAACAGTTGTTTTTGCTCCAGATTATCAACACAACACAAAACATAGCCATGATGGTTTACTGTTTTCAGTAAAGTTTCCCATGCCCACAGCATGGCCTCCTTACACAGCTGAAACTGTCAGCAGCTGCTTTCCTTTGATCTCTCAAGACGACAGCTCTCCTCATTGTCTCTCCACTGTGCCTCTGTTCTTCTGCTGACAGGTTACAGGGAGAAAGGACAGCCTTAGAAGACTGCTTGTCAACAAAGAGGAGCAAAGGGCCCACCCAACCAAGGTGCAAAGTCTTCTAATGATTATGTTCACTAAAAAACTCAGGTAACTTAGTTCTCTAAAAGATGTCACCTAGATTTTTAATTTTCAGCCACTTTTGTCTGGCTCTTTCTTATAAATAAAATAGGCTTACAGTGAAATAAGTTGAGTAAGACATTGACAGTGAGTGGGCATTTTTGAAAGATAAAATATTAGGACTGGCAACGATCCAACTCCTGCCTGAGACCTGGGGACTTGTTCTTTTAGAACATACAAAATTAAACTGAAAAAGGAAGAAAACCTTCACCGCTACTCTTATTTTCCTATACTGCTCTAGAGACAGGCACAGGGAGTACACAGGCAGTTAGCTCAGATTCTTACTTTCACGAGATCATCCTCTGTAATGTAGCATTTTCAGGCTACACTAATACCCAAACAGAGCCACATGTGTCTTTCTTTCTACTGCTAGCCTTGTCAAAAGAAGGCAGCAACCATATGATCAAGGCCCCCCACAGTACCTTAAAGTATCAGACATGAGTCCAAAAACATCATCATTTTCATTACTTTCTCACCATGAACCATGCTTACATTAATGCAATTTAATGAGATTTAAGTCATAAAATGCACTGTCCTTTACTAAATTACTCACTGATTAGGCCTTAAACTACCTTCTCCTTGAACGGAATAGCCAGGTTTACCCAAGATGTATTTTAAAATTTACATTTCTTTGGACAATCTTTGGACAATCCCTTTTCTATATTAGTAGGCTCATCTGTGGCTGATTTTAGATTTAGGAGGTCAGAAGAACAAAGTGGCAGGTACAACTGTAGTATAGTACAAAGCAATCCAGTTTTGTTATGGTGTGTTTATAATATAAAACATAATTTGATTCTTTTATTAACATATGCCATGAAAAGCACTGTTACTAGATTAGGAACAAATACTTCAAAATGACACAGATCCTCTCACCTCTTACCAAGAAGGCCTCATTCATTTCAGTTAATATCTGTGGCTCAACAATGCAGGTGAGCAAACAAAACACCTAAAGACTTATATCCTTGATTCCTAAAGTATTTTAAAATTATTCAATATTATTTGCATTTGAGACCTGGCTAGATTGCATTTGGAGTGAGAGAAGGGCAGGAAACTATTAGTTAGTTGGGTATAAGGAGTGTTCACAGGAGTAGCTCTGAAGAGGATAAATAATCACATCACATACTGAAAGATAACCTATCAAATGGACTTAGCTGAACTAATTAGCTATACTGCTTTGTGATTAAGAAAAGGTTTACGAGACCTAGGTTTGGGTCAAGGTCTGCTACTTACTTACCAGCCACATGATCATGGAAAGGCACTATGATAAGCGTGGCTGCCGAAATCAATCTATCTGCATTCAAATCCCAACTCAATTTTTTTTTTGAGGGGGGGAGGTTTAAGACAAAGTTTCACTCTATCACCTAGGCTGGAGTATAGTGGCACAATCTCGGCTCACTGTAACCTCTGTCTCCCGGGTTCAAGCAATTCTCCTGCCTCAGCTTCCTGAGTAGCTGGGACTAAAGGTATGCACCAGCACACTCAGCTAATTTTTGTATTTTTGGTAGAGATGGAGTTTCTCCATATTGGCCAGGCTGGTCTCGAACTCCTGGCCTCAAGTGATCTGCCCGCCTAGGCCTCCCAAAGTGCTGGAATTACAGGCATGAACCACCGTGCCCAATATCCAACTTAAATATTTCGAATCCAGTAATTTAAACTCTTTTATTCTGGTTAACTTCCCTGTGCCTCAGTTTCCTTTTTGGTAGAACAGGGATAATAAAGAGTATCTACCTCACTGGATTCTTGGTAAGAAGAATAAATAAGGTAATACATCAAAAGTATTAAGAATACCATTATGACATACAGTGGCACTCAGTAAATGTTGGCTGACCTCATTATCACCACCATAATCATTATCGTCATCATTATCATCATCATTTTGGATGGATTGCTTAGCTTCTTTAAGATACACTTTCTGCTAGGTGTGGTGGCTCATGCTTGTAATCCCAGCACTTTGCGAGGCCAAGGCGGGCAGATCACTTGAGGTCAGAGTTTGAGACCAGCCTGGCCAACATGGTGAAACCTCGTCTCCACTAAAAATACAAAAATTAGCGGGGTATGTTGGCACATGCCTATAATTCCAGCTACTTGGGAGGCTGAGGCAGGAGAATTGCTTGAACCCAGGAGGCAGAGGTTGCAGTAAGCCAAGATGGAGCCATTGCACTCTGCACTCCAGCCTGGGTGACATAGTGAGACTCTGTCTCAAAAAACAACAACAACAACAACAAAAAACTTTCCTTTTATGGAATATGGGATAATAACACCTGTTTCCCAACATTGTGAGAGTTCATGAAATAATGTGTAAAAATGCTTAGCATAGTACTTTGTCAGCTAATGACAACAATAGTAGTGTTAATAATTAAAATAATTTGTGTATCTATTCCCTATAGTTAAACTCTTCAGAAATCTTTAGGTTTTTGTGACTATTTAGCAACTCTGACAAGTCTAGTATCTGAGCCAAATGGTATGGATATTTAAAAATTATTTGTAATCTCTTCTGTAGAATCATTATATCAATTTATCATCCCATTACGAGTATTGAGAAGTATTTACTTCATCTCATCAAGAGTAGAAATTGCCATTTTGAAAAATTTTCCCTGAGTGATTATATATTATGGAAGACATGACAATCAAGAACACCATCACCCCATCATCAACAAAAACCAAACTTAGGGTTTATGGTACTAGAATACAGAAAATAGTTTTACAGAGTAGCAGGAACAGTAATGCATTTATTATGAAAAACAGTAAATCATGTGTACTGATTAATGGACAAGTCTTGACATGAACATCGTTTTCTACTGTGGAATAAGGTAATGCTATAATGTGAAAAATACATCATCACAGTGGACATTCTTAGTAGCATGAGGAAATCAAGAAACATCAAGGTTCACATGCTCCCAACAAAAAACAGTTGTTAGTACTTTTGAAGGATTCAGTTGTTTCATTAGATGAAAACAAAAAACAAAAAACGTATACTTCAAAGGCTTAAAATATTGATGGCCAAAGAGTTTTTTCTTCTAGCCATACAGGATTAGTCTTTAAAGAGACCATAGTGAGACGCTCCAGAGGCTGAGGGAATAAGTTAAAAGGACATAGCTTCCTAGTGGGCAGGAAATAATTCTTCTTATATACAGCCTATCAGCTCGGAAAGAGCTAATGAGCTTTTAAACAATGCAATAAAAACAAACTAAAGCAGATTCATTCTGGTCATTTTTTTTGTCATCTTGAACACAAATGAAAAAAGTTGCTAATAAAAATATAATATACAGCTGCATGTATTATAAGTATATGCCCATATCTGCATTTACATAAATTTCAGTGCAATCTCTGGAGATCTCCTGTAGCCTTAACAATGGTAACCATGTTTGCCTTTAAACGGGGGAACCTATTGCTGGGGTAATGGTGTAAGACAAATATTTTTTACTATTACTCTTTGGTACTGTTTGGATTTATTAAAATCATGCACATTTCACTTATTTAAAAAATCCATGACTAATATGAAAGAAATATGTAAAATATCTGAGAATATCTGACAATTTCTGTAGGCATTTTGGAGGAGAGGGATGCCACTGGCATTTAGCTGATAGAGACCAGAGCTGCTATTAAATATCCCACAACTCACAGGACCAGCTCAAAAGGTCAATAGTGAGAACCTATTGTCAGTAGTTGAGAAATTCTACTCTAAATGATGGTCCTTTACAAAGAGAACATAAACACACAAAATATGAATTATACAAACAACTGCTGAAGCTGCCTCTTGGCTCCTCACTACTCCAGACAGAATATATCATGCAAAGAGACAAGGAATGGAAGTGATTCTATAGACAGACCCTCAGTCCCTGGCAGTTTCCTGCCTAGTGGAGGAGGAACAGCTTTCATCAGCAGCTCTCAGCATGGGTAGCCGTAACAGCAAGACTGGACCCATCCTGTTGCCTCAGCCATCTTAGAGATACGACTGTCAGGCTCCCACTTCGTGGGCCTCTGTGGGTAGAAGAGGGCATTTAGGAGATGAACTGTCCCAGTTATTCACACTTAAAAATATTTGGTTAAAGTCTACTCACACTTTCATATCTTAAACAACACTGGCACCTATATTCAAACTGTTATATTACAATCCAATGGTGTCATTCAACAGTATATTTAAGTCACAGGCTTCAATTAATTTAGGAGAAAGTATGGTGACCAAAGAAGGTTTTCTACAAAGCAATATTTACAGGGAGGAATTCAGGCCCCCAAAGGAATCCCTTGACAAGGTGTTCCACAAAATTTCAAATCAGGAACAACTTATGGAGGGTCCAGTGATGGCAAAATAAAAGAGGAATGAATCTTGATTCCTTGAAACACAATGTCTATTTAAGTTAATTTCAACATGTCTCTATATTGTTCTTTATCTTTCTAGTCAGCAGATTTCTTGTATTTGTTCATTTTTGTATCACAGTGTGTGGTAACAAAACCATAATGTTTGAGCTGGAAGGGATATTAAAAATGATCCCACAAAATCCTCACATTTTACAGATAATAATTATATAGGGGTTTCTATGCACCAGGCATTGTCCTAAGTGCTTTACTTCTAATAACTCCTTAATCCTCAAAACCACCCTATCAGGTAGGTATTATTATTACTCCCATTTTACTGAGGAGAAAACTGGGACACAGAGGTTAAGTCTGATGTTGTGGAAGACAGAAATTAAGAGGAGCATCTATTAGTCATGCCCTTATACAAACCCCTCCCACTGAATGCAAGCAGAAACTGTGACGTTGCTTCCAGTTGATAGTGTATGGCAACGGTGATAGCAGAGTCACTCCCATGATTGCATTACATTATATAAGACATCGTCATAGGAAACTTAGTAGACTTAAGAGAGAGAATCTCTTCCTGGCTTTGAAGTAGAAAGTTGCTGTGCTGTGAGAGGGTCTTCTAGGGAATCATGTGGCAAGAAACTGTGGCACTTTCAGGAGCTGACAACATCCTGTAGCTGACAGTGAGAAAATAGGGACATCAGTTCTATGGTCATAAGAGATTGAATTCTACCAACAACTGCATGAGATTGAAAGAGGATCCCAAGTTCTAGAAGAGAAAGCAGTCCAGCCAACACCCACACTGCAGCCTTGTAAGACCCTGATTCCAGGACGTGGCTAAGCTATGTCTGGCTCCTGATCCACAGAAACTGTGACAAAATAAAGGTATGTTGCTTTAAGCCACTAAGTTTGTGGTGATTTGTTATGCAACCATGGAAAAATAACAGGCATGTCCAGGATTACAAAACTATTAAAAGGAAGAACAGGGATGCAAATCCCAGTGGTCTGGCTCCACTATTCATTCCCTCAACCACAAGCACCAAACTGTTAGCAGTGGCAATCTCTAGGACAGGGAAAGGTGAATCATTTTGCTTATATAATTTTTCTTTGTTGCATTTTCACTCTCTGACATATTACATACTCATGCACGCATGTACACACACATTATTTACTGTATATCTCTCTGACTAGAATATGTGATCCATGTGAGCAAAGATTTCTATTTTGTTCACTGTTGTATTCTCATCACCTAGGGCAATGCCTGGCATTGAGTTGGTGGTAAAAATATTTGTTGAATGCATAAGTGAATGCAATCATTGGGAATCTGAGGCTAGGAGACTGCTCACAGTCCCTTGATAGTAAAGCTAGATGTGGTCAGTTTATCACTGATCTTGATTTTTTTATTTTTATTTTTATTTTTATTTTGAGACAGAGTTTTACTCTTGTTACCCAGGTTGGAGTGCAATAGGGTGATCTTGGCTTACCGCAACCTGCGCCTCCCAGGTTTAAGTGATTCTCCTGCCTGAGCCTCCCAAGTAGCTGGGATTACAGGCATGCACCACCATGCTTAGCTAATTTTGTATTTTTACTAGAGATGGGGTTTCTCCATATTGGTCAGGCTGGTCTCAAACCTCAACCTCAGGTGATCCGCCCACCTCGGCCTCCCAAAGTACTGGGATTACAGGCGTGAGCCACCATGCCCAGCTTGATCTTGATTCTTTACCCCTTCCCATAACTAAACCCTTTGCCATAGGACTTTGAAATCCCTCCACGAAGGTTTGACTTGATTGGCCAATGGAATGGGGTGGAAGTGAAAGAGGGCAGTTACAAGCATATGACTTAGGAGGCAGCACAGGCTCCACTGACCTGTCTTACCTTTCTACCATGACCAGAGAAGAACATGCCCTGATTAGCCTGCTGGTCCAAGAGGGGTGAAAAATATGTGGAGCAACTCTGGACTTAACCTGTAAGTTGATGAGCTGAACTTGAGTCAGCCAACTTTGATTAACCCATGAGTATTTGAGCCAAAATAAACAATTGCTCTAAGCCACTGAATTTTTAAGTGGTTTGTTATGCAGCATTGTCATGGAATAGGAAGAGTTCTTTGTATTTCTGTTCTACCAGAGGCTTTATTAACAAGGCATTTCGCAGCATAGGCATTCTGGGGGAAGA
Source organism: Cheracebus regulus (assembly GCA_963574635.1). Lineage (NCBI taxonomy): Eukaryota > Metazoa > Chordata > Mammalia > Primates > Pitheciidae > Cheracebus > Cheracebus regulus. Next base: position 31,831 of record CAUYQU010044953.1, read on the forward strand.
AGGCCTTAAGCAGTAAAGAAAGGTATAATTAATGCTTTAATAGTTCCTTTATTGGTCATAGGATACTTTGTAACCACTATGCTAAAAACAGCTTTTAAGAAAGAACATACCAAATATCATAATTCTGATAAAATAACAAAACTAATGCATAAATACGTACTTTGGAAATTAAGGCATTACAAAAAAAAATTATACAGGATTAGAGGGAGAATAGAGGTGTGAATTGAAGCCAGAAGTTCAACAGCCAAGAAAGCCCAAGTCAATATAGAGCTGACAATGGTTAATCATCTACTTTAAAGATCTAAAAAGATTAAATAGATTTTGAATTTTTGTAGCCTGGAGTCTCTGGCTATACTTTAAAATCATGTATTATTGTCCAAATTTCAGTCAAAATTGAAAATAGATCAAAGCCAGATCTATTTGGTATAATTTTCTCTGGGTAAGGATGCAGTAGGAGTGCTAAAGCTTAATGTTACAGACATGAAAGAAGTAGTCCCAGGAAGCCACAAGTTGAATGGAGCCATCCGTTCACAGGAGCAAGCCAGTCTACTCACTGGGGGCTGATGGGGATGATGAAGAGAAAGCCAGCTCAGCACAGTGGCTGCTGCATCTCTGCCAACAAGAACAGCAATTTCTTCTTATTTATTGGAGCTTATTATATGCCAGGCTCTCTCTGCTAAAAACTCTCTTTCTATGTATTATTTTCAATCATCACAATGATCCTAACAAGTTAGGTACTTGCTGTAGTCTGAATGTTTATGTCCCTCAGAATTCATGGGTTAAAACCTAATCCCCAATGTGATGGTATTTGGAGATGCGGCCTTTGACAGGTGATTAAGCCATGAAGGTGGAGTCCTCAGGAATGGGATTAACGCCTGTATTAGTGCGTTCTCACACTGCTATAAAGAAATACCTGAAACTGGGTAACTTACGAAGAAAAGAGGTTTAATTGGCTCATGGTTCCATAGGAACTGTGGAACAGCTCAGGAGGCATGGCTGGGGAGAACTCAGAAAATTTATAGTCATGGTGGAAGGTGAAGGGGAAGCAGGCACGTCTTACATGACCAGAGGAGGGAGAAGGGGGAAGAGCTGCACACTTTTAAACAACCAGATTTTGGGAGAGCTCACTCACTATCATGCCAACAGTAAGGGGGAAATCCACCCCGATCCAATTACCTCCTGCCAGGTCCCTGCTCCAACACTGAGATTACAATGTGACATGAGATTTAGGTGAGGACACAGAGCTAAACCATATGGATGCCCTTGTGAGGAGCTGAGGAAACAGAGTTCTCCCCTTCTGCCATGTGTAGACTCAGCCAGAAGACATTCTTTTTCTTTTCTTTTTTGGTAAGGAAGAGGGCCCTCATCAGATACCAAATGTGCCAGGGCCTTCCCAGCCTCCAGAACTATGAGCAGTATGTTTCCATTGTTTATAATTTACCCAGCTTATGGTATTTTGTTATGGCAACTCAAAGAGACTAAGACAGTTATCTTATGTTCAAGATACAGACAAGAGTCAGGAAGTGAAGTTCATTGTATGAGGACAAACAGCTAGGAAATAGAAGAGGAAGCAGAAGAATGGGTGACTTGTACCCCAAGTCCTAGGTTCTTTCTACAAGATCGCACTGCTCCTCAGGCTTTGGAACAAAGACGGCTTCCATTCCTTCCTGTTCCTTTTGCTTCCTTTGTACTGAAGATTTAAAATTTATCTAGTCTGTATGTACTCACCATTTATGTCATCAATTATAAATTCACTCAGAAATACCACTGTTCCCCATGCCTCTTTTAGGAAACATGGTCACATTTATTTGTCTACTGTTTGCCAGCACAACCTCTGTGTGATGCAAAGTAGATTTAATTTGGTTTCATCCAACCCTCGAAATTGGATGAAGCTGGTCTGCAGCACCATTTTTAGTTATGAAAATAATCTGGAGGGCTGGTTAGCTTTTGGACCCTGGTGGCCCTGTAATTCAAAAGGCCTTGTTATCTCTGTGCACAGATTCACCTACTCAGGGAACAAAAGCAGTATCAGAGTACACTGGTATTAGCCCTTCCTAAAAGAATTCTGTGAATGCAGAGCCCTTCCAGATGCATCACACGGCAGTGCCCATTTATTCTATGTTAAGCACAAACACCTATCGGCCATCTGAAGTAATCAGTAATGGCAATACACAGACTAAAAGCCGATCATTGAGGCAGCATTACAAAGCACCTACTGCTGAGCCTAAAGTTTATATGAAAGCTGATCTGGAGATACCTTGTTTTTAAAGAGTTAACCTCCCTAAAATCATTTTAAACTCCAACTTTAAAAATTATTAGGAAAATATCACATATGAAACACCAAAATAATAATTAACAGTATTTGAGAGTATTTAATAAGAAGTGAGTCTATTAGCAGAGGCTCAGTCCTGAGCACTCTTAAGAAACCAGCTAGAAATCCTCCATGTCCATCTGTTTAGCCACTCTCTCTTCCTTCCTCTAATGTGCACTCAGACCTAGTTTGTACTTAGCTTTTTTCTTTTACATATCTTAAAGATCTTCCCCTATTGGAGAAAACAGTGGGGAATAAAGTCTTAAATCAATCACTCTTAAAAAGTGAAATATATCTCACTAAGAAGTATTAACTTCATAGAAAATAGACCTGCGTACTTAAACTATTTTTGCTCATTACAAATAGACTGCAAAAAATACAGTGAAGAAAGGAAACACCACTGGGGGCTCAAGAACAGACAAACAAGAACCCCATAGGAATTTCGCCTGCCTTCTGCCTTAATATGAGGATTTTGTTCCTTATTTTCCCTTCTTTTTCTTAATAGGAAAAATAGGCACAGTGAAGTTTTTGGGAAGCTTTCACAAAGGTCCCTTCTAAGTCATCTTCTGTGCTTCCACTGGTGCATGTGAAGTTACTATAGATGATTTGTTTAGCTTTGTTTGAAAGTTTGACTTATGAAAAAAAATCACTCCTATTCCTCCAATAGAATCTAGGTCCCAAAACCTTAAAACTTGCTATAGATGATGAATATAAAAACTACCTAGCATGCATAGTAGCATGTATTTGTCACAGCAAGACTGGAGATTATGTTATTCAAATTTCAAACACACCCTACAATTCTGCTTAGGACCTGAACTGCAAAGCTCTCAAGAAGTACTCCCTGAACATCTGAAATAACTGAAGACTAGGTCGGGTGGGCTGAGGAGGGGCAGTTAAAATGCATAACTCACTTTCCAAAGAGGTTGATAGTCTAGCTGGAGCCATAAGGTACCATACAACAGAGTATAATCTGAATGTAAATATCTATCTAGTTCATTGTACCACCTAGAATAATGGCTTGATGGCTTTTCAATACATGAGAACATGTTTGGGACAGTCTAAATCGATGAATTCAGAAAATTCAGTCTGTGATTCCCAAAGGAACATTAAAAATCATGGTAAAATGAGAGGCATGTGTAACGGGTGATTGGTAGAAACTAACATGTCAGAGTATTATGTTTTGCCAGTAGAGAAAACACATTGGGTTTCAAATACTCTCAAATCAAAATTCACAAGGGAAGAAGAGTTAACCTGCAGGTATTGTTCTGAAGGTAGGTACTGGCTGTACAGCTGCTCTTCTTGTGGGCAGCTCTCTGTAGCCCCAAATGACATCTTCCAGTGTGATATCATCAGGGATCTATTTATTTAATGATGGTTCATATAGGCATTGCTCACTTTAGGTCAGTTATCCATATTGGAAAAGCCAATGTTCTCCATGAAAATGCTGAGAACCTATTTCCCATTACTTTAAGTGATAACTATTTTGATATGCTACATGTCAAACGCCAAATCCCAATCAACTTGCCAAAATGTAATTAAAACATAGTAATCTGCTAATATGTAAATCATTAACTATCATTTGAGGATGATTATTGAAAATCTAATAAATATTTTCGTGAAATGTTCACATGCTTTTCTGGGGGGTGTATAAACACAGAACTGATTCATACCCATATTCCATGAAGAAGGGTATAAAAAAAACCAAGACATGCTCTACTGGGGTGGGAAGACCCAACAAACCTATTCACTGGGAAGATGAATGCTACAGGATACATCTACAATTATTGTGAGCAATTCTGGGTGCAGATGGCATATAGGGTAAGTACAACCTGTATGATCTGAATTGCCAGCAAAGAGTAATTAGGAAAAGGAAGAGAGTCCTGGGGCTAAAAACCCCATAGCAGTGAAGAATGTACAGAACTTGGGTAAGGGAGTGAAAACAGGAAGTGTCTTGAGGAAGCAGTTATGCCTCAGGAAGGAGATAAGAATGAGCTTGATTAGTAAGAAGACAGATCTGATTTGTTGAAAAAGAAAAATCTGCAAGTAGGGTTGAGACAGATAAGAAGAGATTAAGGTATCTGAACTTCATCTAAAGCAGAAAAAAATTAGCAAAAACACAAATAGAGTAAGGCGAAATCAAAGGATACATTACACAGACTATTATCTGTTAGATACAGATAGACTCCTATGAGGGAAAAATACTAAATATGCTAATAAGGAAAATTAGCGACAGTGGATAGAGGTTTTAAAGACTTAGTTGGAAGCAGTATGAGTTTTCATATAAACAAGGAACTAATCATAGACCATGAAAAACTGAAAGGGGTTTTCTCAGTTGCTCCAGTCAACAAGGAATCTTTAGAAATGGTTGGTCCATAAAAGAAGGCAAGAAATAACTAAGATCAGAGCAAAACTGAAGAGATAGAGACACAAAAAATCCTTCAAAAAATCAATAAATGCAGGAGCTGGTTTTTCAAAAAGATCAACAAAATAGACCACTATTCAGACTAATAAAAAAAGAAAAGAGAGAATAATCAAATAGATGCAATGAAAAACAATAAAGGGGATATCACCACAGATTCCACAGATATACAAACCATCATCAGAGATTATTACAAACAACTCTAAGCACATAAACTAGTAAACCTGGATAAATTCCTGGACACTTGCATTCTCCCAAGCCTAAACCAGGAAGAAGTTGAAACCCTGAATAGACCAATAATAAGGGCAGAATTTGAGGCAGCAATTAAGAGCCTACCACCCAAAAAAAGCCCAGGTTCAGATGGGTTCACAGCCAAATTCTACCAGACATAAAAAGGGAAGCTGGTACCATTCCTTCTGAAACTATTCCAAACAATCCAAAAAGAAGGAATCCTTCCCAAATTATTTTATGAGACCAACATCATCCTGATACCAAAACCTGGCAGAGACTCAGCAAGAAAAGAAAACTTCAGGCCAATATCCATGATGAACATAGAGGCAAAAATCTTCAGTAAAATAGTGGCAGACCAAGTGCAACAGCACATCAAAAAGCTTATCCACCATGATCAAGTAGGCTTCATCCCGGGGATGCAAGGCTGGTTCAACATAAGCAAGTCTATAAATGTAATTCACCACATAAACAGAACCAAAGACAAAAACCACATGATTATCTCAA
>CAUYQU010044955.1:0-13954 GCA_963574635.1 Cheracebus regulus
TCTCACCACTCCTATTCAACATAGTATTGGAAGTTCTGGTTAGGGCAATCATGCAAGCGAAAGAAAGAAAGCGTATTCAAATAGGTAAAGAGGAAGTTAAATTGTCTCTATCGGCAGACAATATGATTGTATATTTAGAAGACCCCAACCTCTCAGCCCAAAATCTCCTTAAGCTGATAAGCAACTTCAGCAAAGTCTCAGGATACAAAATCAATGTGCAAAAAATCACAAACATTCCTATACACCAATAACAGACAAACAGAAAGCCAAATCATGAGCAAACTCCCATTCACAATTGCTACAAAGAGAATAAAATACCTAGGAATACAACTAACAAGGGATGTGAAGGACCTCTTCAAGGAGAACTACAAACCACTGCTCAAGGAAATAAGAGAGGACACAAAGAAAGGGAAAAACATTCCATGCTCATGGTTAGGAAGAATCAATATTGTGAAAATGGCCATACTGCCCAAAGTAATTTATAGACGCAATGCTATCCGCATCAAGATACCATTGACTTTCTTCACAGAATTGAAAAAAAAAAACACCTTAAATTTCATATGGAACCAAGAAAGAGCCAGCATAGCCAAGACAATTCTAAGAAAAAAAAAAACTAGAGGCATCACACTACCTGAATTCAAACTATACAACAATGCAACAGTAATGCAAAACAGCATGGTACTGGTACCAAAACAGATATGTAGACCAGTGGAACAGAACAGAGGCGTCAGAAATAATGCCACAAGCCTACAACCATCTGATCTGTCTGATCTTTGACAAATCTGACAAAAACAAGCAATGGGGAAAGGATTCCCTGTTTAATAAACGGTGTTGGGAAAACTGGCTTGTCATATGCAGAAAGCTGAAACTGGATCCCTTCCTGACACCTTACACTAAAACTAACTCCAGATGGATTAAAGATTTAAATGTTAAGACCTAACACCATAAAAATCCTAGAAGACAACCTAGGCAATACCATTCAGGACATAGGCATGGGCAAGGACTTCAAAACACCAAAAGCAATAGCAACAAAAGCCAAAATGGACAAGTGGGATTTAATTAAACTAGAGAGCTTCTGCAGAGCAAAAGAAACTATCCTTAGAGTGAACAGGCAACCAACAGAATGGGAGAAAATATTTGTAGTCTACCCATCTGACAAAGGGCTAATATCCAGAATCTACAAAGAACTTAAAGTTACAAGAAAAAACAAAAAACAAAAAACAAAAAAACCCTATCAAAAAGTGGGTGAAAGATATGAACAGACACTTCTCAATAGAAGACATTGATGCAGCCAACAAACATGAAAAAATGCTCACCACCATCGGTCATTAGAGAAATGCAAATTAAAACCACATTGATATACCATCTCACCAGTTAGAATGGCAATGATTAAAAAATCAGGAGACAACAGATTGTGGAGAGGATGTGGAACACTTTTACACTGTTGGTGGGAGTGTAAATTAGTTCAACCATTGTGAAAGACAATGTGGTGATTCCTCAAGGATCTAGAACCAGAAATACCATTTGACCCAGTAATCCCATTACTGGGTATACCCAAAGAATTATAAATCATTCTGATATAAAGACACATGCGTACATATGTTTACTGTGGCACTGCTCATAATAGCAAAGATTTGAAACCAACCCAAATTCCCATCAATGAATAGACTGGATACAGAAAATGTGGCACATATATACCATGGAATACTATGCACCCATAAAAATGGATGAGTTCATGTCCTTTGCAGGGACGTGGATGAAGCTGAAAAACATCATTCTCAGCAAACTAACACAGGAACAGAAAACCAAACACCACAGGTTCTCACATATAAGTGGTAGTTGAACAATAAGAACACATGAACACAGGGAAGGGAACATCACACACTGGGGACAGTCGGGGGATGGGGATTAGGGGAGGGATAGCATTAGGAGAAATACTAATATAGATGATGGGGTGATAGATGCGGCCAATCACCATGGCACATGTATACCTATGTAACAAACCTACATGTTCTGTACATGTACCCCAAAACTTAAAGTACAATTTAAAAAAAGTATACTAAGAACAGTATTAAATTTGGCTCCAGCAGTTCTGAAACTTAAGAAGAACACATGAAGATTCTGTTTGTGATATTTATATCTATGTATTTTTTTTCCTTTATTTTGGTAATTTATAATACTGTAACAAGACCATCTTCCAAAACCTAATTAGGCATACAGCATTTACCAGATCAATGATATGCGTCTTTCTCTCTTTCAAATTAGGATAATCCTCACCAGCCTGAGAGTTCATGTCTGAAAGTATAGAGGCCGCAGGTAACCACTGCAAGTGAACATGGGTGAAGACAGGTGAAAGTCCATCTGGGCTCTGCAAAATGAAAAGGTTCTAGACACTGTTTCTTATCTATTTTGGAGGCAGGGGTCACAAAATGCTCTGCGAAGTTTATGAAAGCTATGGCATCTCCAGAAAATTCAGAATTTTGCATATAATTTTCATGGATTACAGATTCCCTGAAGACCACCAATAGTTGAGGACTCCTAGAACCCAGGTTAATGGTAGCTAGGCTTCATGCAGTACTTGGCATGTAGTAAGTTATAAATGTTGGTGATGAAGAGAATAAATAACTTTGTTTCATGAAGTGAAGAACAAGGAGAAAAACAGTTGTTTTTATAAATGAAGTTTTTGATGGTTACAGAAAATACCTTTCCAGAGTCTGGAAACAGGCCATTTGTCAACATTCACTATCAGTGTTTGTTATTTTTAATGCTCATTCTTTTGTGTTTAATTGGCAGTTTTTGGCAACATAGAAGAGAGTCCATTTAGGAACTAATGATTATTTGTTATTTACTTTACATCAAGCACGCTGATAATCAATTTACTGGATTAGCTCATTTAATCCAAACAAATCCCAATAGGTAGGTTTTTCTAATGAAGAAGTTGAGAACTAGAATAACTCATAATGGTCCCAAAGATTGCCACGTATCAGGAACAACTTGGTTTCATGAAGTGAAGAATGTATAGAACACAAACCGTAATTTTTATAACCACCTTCACTGGCAAAATAATTGCTGAAAATTTTCTCTAGATTCCAGCATGCATATGTTAATAATACTTTTTCAGTGTTTGTTGCTTTGTATTGATGTTATAATCTGGCTTTCATTGATATTTTAGTAAGAACTCTGGACAGGATAAAGTATGGATAGCTAGCCAGAGGCTATTGTCATTCTTCTGTTCAGCATGGTCACTCAAATTTCCATGATATAGTTTCAACATTGTAATTTGGTTTCATCATTGTCTTTGGCTTTTCTGAGAGCATGCTACCTAGATTATAAACTGAACCTTATTTTATGTTCTATACCTGCATACATTGTCTCTCTGCTTCATTTAGCCTGATTTCATGCTAAATATGAAAGTAGCTAGAAAATTGCCACTTTAAAGTGTTAATTGAAAGATTATGATGAAAAAGAACATGGTATTAGTAAAGACTATCTTTAACTAATAGTAAAGACTCTCATCCTCAAACTTATTTGGCAAATATTTGCCACTAATGTTGACAGGTAACGGAAACTGCTCATACTATAATAATCTGTTTTCTTTTTTTTGTCTTCTTCCACCTTCTGGATGAAGCTTTCCACCATTTTTAAAACTCTTTTTATGAAGATTTCTGGTTTTGGTCTCAGATTATCGTTCTCCACACATTCTCCTTAGATGACCGCATTCACTTTCAAGTATTCATGCCAAACAAATCTTTATTTCCAGCCCAGATCTCCCTCCAAACTCTTGGTTTGTTTAATCACTTGCAACACAAATTCATCCAGTTTTCCAACGGCATCTCAAAATCAACACATCCAAAATAAAGTTATCGTCCCTGATAATCCTCCTAGCTCCTGTCCTATTCATCTCTCTCCCATCACTCATCCACAAAGAATTAACTTCTGATGGTTCTCACTAACCCATAATAATGACCTGCATTAATTAATCCATGTGCAATTCAGAGTCACCTACATTCATTTATCCATATGATATTTTCACTCATTAATCACCATCGTCTGCATATGTAAGCAGGAAAAATAACATCCACCTACCCCAGCAGGGGTTTTGCAATTATTTTAAGGTCTTTTTAAATATACTTTTGTGTACTTAAAATGATGGGGATATCACGAATGAATTTAAGTATAAAATGCAAGATAGTCCAATTTTAAAAACTGTTTACTTTCGGCTTAGAAAATATTAATATTTTTACTCAAGCCATCTGGTTCTTGGAGATACTGTGTGTGTTCGATAATTGTATGTGAAAATTATTATTTGCAGCTTTAAAAATTACTTAAGGAATGCTATTAAACTTATTCCTATTTTTCTGACAACGTAATACAACTTTAAATTCAAAAGAAAAATTGACAAGACATATTTTAACAGTTTTAAATGAACATCACAGATTTCGAATGATCAAAGTAAAATATTATTAGCTGTAGATGACTCAAATATTTCCTCATTTTACTGTCTTTTGTTTTGATGTGATTTCCTTTCATCCTTAAAAAATCCTTTAGCACCATCTGCTCCTATAACACTTTGGCATGCTTAAAAATTTTATTTCCAGACTCGGCAGTTTTGAAATACTTCCATGGACGTTTCTTAAAGAAAATAATTTGGAAAAGTTTTCATTCCTACTAGCTTGTTTCTTAAACAGCAGATGAAGTACTCAAAAAACACAGAGCAGTATAAATGTTTTTATAAACAGACATTTCCCTTCTGATTTTCCCTCTGACCCTGTGGCTATATTATGCCTGAGGAAACAATATTTAATATGCTGTCTGCACAGTTTATGCAACAATTCTTAAATATGCAGATCTGGTTTTATATTTTGAATTCTAAAATGTAATGAATTTCCATGAAGTCTTGTATGTTTCATGGATAAGCAAGCATTTAATAAATGACTAGATTACCCAAACAAATTCTCCAAGGAAAGTTGGAGACTAAGCAAGTAATATCAGTAAAAGGAATCCAATAAAGTAAATAGATTCTCCTTCTATGAAATTGAAGCACACACTTCAAAAAAAATAGACTTCCAATTTTTGACAGTGGTAATGGAAAATTAAGTGGGCTCTCTTTTTAATGTGTATGACTCCAAATCATTGACATTGATATAGAAATACAAATAAGAGGTATTAAAAGTGATGCTGAAACTGTGGTAGGAGAAATAGCAATAGACCAATGGCTTCCTCAGCCAAGCCTAAATATAGGTGTTATATTGTTTACAAATATATTCATCCTTTTAGTCACTTATTCAGCATATATCAAACACCTACTATGTTTAGATTTCATATTAGTTTCTGCAATGAATCAATAATTTCCTTATTTTAAAATAAAATGTATCTATCATCTTAGAGATGCAACTTGGCCCCCTTCCTCCAGCATTTTCTACTCTAACCCATTTTTCATATAATAAATTGTGTATGGTTACAATTGTATTGCATGATAAAGGTCTAACTCCTTAATATGGTTTACAGTGCATTTTACAAAAGTCTCATTTTACTTAACTCTCTTAGTCTTTGCCTTTCTACACTAACTGTCTGGCCATACTGAATTACTTCATTCTCACCCAAGACCTAGTTCTTTGCATGCTCTTTCCTCCACCAAAAATACTTTTTTTCCTCCTCTCCTATGTGACTCTTTTCTTTTTATAAGATTTTAATATTAAATAAATATTTAAATATTTATTATTTATTTATTTGAGACAGAGTCTCTCTCTATCATCTAGGCTGGAGTACAGTGGTGCAATCTCAGCTCACTGCAACCTCTGCCTTCCTGGTTCAAGCAATTCTCCTGCCTCAGCCTCTCAAGTAGCTGGGATTACAGGCATGCACCACCACCACACCCGGCTAATTTTTATATTTTTAGTAGAGATGGGGTTTCATCATGTTGCCCAGGCTGGTCTTGAATTCCTGGCCTCAAGTGATCCTCCTGCCTTGGCCTCCCAAAGTACCGGGATTACAGGCATGAGTCACTGTGCCTGGCCTCCTTACCTGACTTCTTTGCCCTTTAGTTTCAGATCTAAACATCTTCTTATCAGGAAAACCTTTCCTAAGAAACAATGCCAGGTCAGATGACCATAGTGACTTATGCTTTCCACCTTGCAGCACGTAACACAGCAAATTACTTACTTTCTTGCCTCTCCTACTGGACTGTACCCCCCTTGAGGACAGGAAATATACCTTGCTTGTTGTGGAAACCTCATTATGTGAAAAACCACTTTGGCATACCTTAGCAAAAAATTGCTGATGAGGAAGTGAAAGAGCCATGCATTCTTCCTATCTCTCTGGGTGAGGTCATTCAAAATGGCAAGTGTGTAAAGATAAGGGAGCATTCATTTGCCTCACCACTTGACTACATGGGTTGGAATATTTAATGGCAAATGCACACACTTAACCATACTCTTTTTTTCACACAACACTTAAATTTTAATTTACTATTAAAATATTTCCAATTGAAATCAGTAATGCCTCCATTTTTTCTTATGGAGAAGAGTAAGTGACTTATTTTTACTTTAGTGAATTATGATACACTGAAACACAAAACAATTCCAAGATAAGTATGTTTTTCTTGTTTCTTGTTTTGGAAGCAGAATAATAACAACAAATTAATCTAGAGAAATAAAATATGCTCAGTAGAGAGATAATTGTATTTGCCTGGGTAAATTATTTTGGCCTGTTCAGTATAACATGTAAACAGTTGTACTTCTAAAACAATTTTATTCATAAATGACGTTTCTTTAAATATTTACTGATAATGATATGGCCATCTAGTATTATACTATGATTTTTAAGCCCTGCCTACAGATTCTAAGATCAAATTGTAAATGAAATTAATATACATCTATGCACATTCGACTGGGAAGCACTGTATTAAAACACTAATGATAGTATTAACAGTTGAAGTTTATTTTCATATTTTACTTTTCTACATTTTCCCAAACTTTGAGAATGAGCAAACAGAAAGGAAAACTAATGAATATTTTTATATATGAGACAGAGAAGAAAAGATAATGACATTGCTCAAGAGAGAGGTATTAGATATGGGTATTCCATAAGTTTCTTGCCAGCTTTAAAACTAATTTTATGAGTTCTCAATTGTACTGTCAAAGTATATATGGATTTCAATCCAGTAGAGATTCAAATAAAAATATCTGTCAAATATTCTTTCTTAGTAGATAATGAAAAAGCATAAAATATAAACGGTGAATGCCTTGCACATCATGGGCACTTATGTATCAAATGAATTCATGAATTGGTTGATGAATAGTTAACTGTGTGTATTAAAATCCTGTCTCTGCTGCCCTCCAGTGGTTCATAAGCTTAACTTCTGAAGAACTTCAAGAGAGAAAATCAAGAGCCGTCCATTCCCAGATTCTTATTTGTGGTGAATATGAATGCTCAGTTGTGTGGGCTTGGGATTTTTCTTGGACAGTTTTATATTTGTCCTATTAGATATTACCTTGGTATATCACGACCAGATTCCCAAGACTAAATGCATTACCCATCTTTCCTACCTGCAGGAGGAGCAACTGCTATAGATGGTGCCAATAAATACGGGCATTTGTTCTTTGACAGTTTATAGAGATTTTGCATTTGTGTTATCACATAAAACTCCTAGTAAGAAATAGCGGTGATAGTAATTGCGGCTCTTTTGTTAGAAATTTCTCTGGCTCCCTTTACAAAGTGGGTGATGGTGTCAGTGTTACCTTTATGTATGACATTTCCCATAAATGATACACCCTATGAACAGCTGGTACTCTAAAACTTACAATGTGGTGCTGTAGAAAGATGTTAGCTTAGCACCAAATATCATCAACAATATCTTCTGGAATCTGGTGACTGTTAGAATTATATATTTTTTATTGCCCTTGTCTATGAGAGTTACATTCTGAATTCATTTGGTGTCTTGCACAGGCATTGAAGAAAACCTTTTCGTATCTAAGAAAATGGGGTTTTTGACATTGACTATGACCTGTTCACACATCTATAAATCAGACTTCATCCTGCAGTTTCAGATAGTGATCTCTAATTGAGTTCTCTTCTAGATGAATTCTTAAAATGTTTTACCTTTCCAAATTATTGTAGTTCTGGAATATTCTTTTGGTTGTAGCCAAGGAAATCTCTCAATTCCTTCATAGTTTGCTACTGTGCCTCTAGGTGGTGTGATTATTTCTCTTTTTTGCTCATTTGCAGTTTGTCTTTTTGGATTATGGTCTCTTGCTACTTAAGTAATTTCTTCCTTTTCTGTAGTATGTCTCATTTGCCCTTTATAATAATGAATATCTGTGTTTTTTATTCTCAGATTACTGGAATTTTGTGTATATTTTATTGGGATTCTCATGAATGCTTGGGTTTAACAATTGTACCATTTTCCAACTTTCTATGTCATAGTAATTTTGAAACTTGTTTTCAATTAATATGTTGAGAATAGTGTATGGAAAATTTATTGTTAGAACTAATCCTAAGATAGTGTCTCATCAAAGCAATTTTATAACAGCAAAGCATTAGAAAACATAAGTTAATATTCAACAAGATATATAAATTCAGTACCATCAAAAAATGCAATATTACTCAGTAATTAAAATTATATTCTATTTAAATGTTCATTGCATTGCGACAAGTCTATAACATTTCAAGTAAAAGTTAAAGCTATACTTTGTAAATTAAAAAAAAATGTTAAAGGTGAGAAGTACATACAAGATTTTTTCAATTTTTTAGAAACGGATATGCATGTATATATTATGTACATGTTTATATGTTACCTATATGTACACATAAGTGCCTAAAAGGACATAGTCTAAGTTGCTAACAGTGATTTTATCCTTGGTGTGGTTGTCATTATTTAAATCTAAAATAAAAAATCCCAACTCCCATTATCCTTCATGAAGCCCTTCACCTAATCGAATAGCTCCTTAAACTTTAGTATATGCTTTCGGTTTCCTAAACACTCTCATAAATGTATTGTAGTACAATGCAATCTAACACATTATAATGCCATCTTTATTCTATCATCTCCTATTAGTTATCAGTGGAATAAATTTGAAATCAGACAGTAAGATAATTCTATTGGACAATGGCATTATTGAATCGGCAGAAATGCAAAAGTGGAAATGCACTGTGTTATACGTTTGTTTACTATAGTTGCAGCCTCAGCATTCATCTTTAGGCCTGATGTAAGTTGTTTGAAATCCAGTCATACCTCATCACCTTTGGCTTAGTTAAAACTCCCCTTTCCTGTGAGGTTGTTTGCAAAGTAACATGTTTATGCCTCATTCCACTAATCCAAAGCCCTATGCATCCTACCATTGCCATGCACAATAACACCTAATGATGAACACCAGACTCTATAAATAAGTTCCTCATTCACACGTGTTTCCTTTAAACTAGCCAATCCACAACTTCGGCAGGAAAACCTAAGGGATAGTGCCTGTGGCCGTGGTCCTTCACAAACACATAGCCCCACAGGTTCCCCGCCTCCCCATCTCATTGCCCACCCACTGGTTGAGCTCCCTGCTACCATCTGCAGATTTCCCCTTAGGCCTCCCATTGGCATTCCCAACCTCTCTGGAATCAGTTGAGTAATAAATTGCTTCTGTTTTATGCATTTTGGTTTCACAACCTCACTGAGTCTCACTTGGCTGACACACCTGAACCTAACTTTCCCCCATCAGGGCTCTCCTAGGGAATGTCTATCTCGGCTTACGGCTACTCTCAAGAGAGAGATCCCAAAACCAAAGCAGACAGAAACCATAACAATAGAAATCATAACACACTGCATATAAGAAGTATAAAGAGTTTTCTTCAGATCTCTTAGGTTCTATGGCTGGGTCTGAGAATTAAAGTAACAGAAGACCTATTAACAAGAGAAACATACAAGTTTACTTAACTTTTTTCATATGTACGTGAGAGTCTTCATAAGGAAAATTAAGACCTGAAGAAGCGATTAGGCCTCAACATTTATATATCTTTTTAAACAAAGAATAATAAATTGTGAGGATGTGACAAGACAAAGGGGATAGGGCCAACAAGAGTAAATGTGGGAGGGTGACTAGGAAATGTATGGGAGAGACTAGTGGAAGATAAGGACGATTATAATAGTTTTTTGTATGATTGATTTTGGGGTCAATGCCTAGTCTCCAGTGATAAGGATGGTCTTCTCTTCCTGGTACAGGAAGGACACCTTTTTCATGGGAAATTTGATGACTTGCTTTTAGGTAAAAGGTGTTCAAAGAACATTTTCTGTATTTGCCGTTTCTCAAGTGTCTCCAGCTCAAAGTAATCAATGTGCAAAACAGCAAATTTGGGGGTGACATGTTCGGAATCTCTTTAGAAGCAAAATACTTCAAGCTTAGTTAGTAGCCAAAAAAACAAGAAAAATAAATCGAAAAAACATTTGTCATTGAGACTTACGGAGAGACACACACAAAAGGCAAACAAATTGACCAGTCTGTGGCATGCCTTTCATTCTTGTTGCAACACAAGTAGACAAAGAACACAATGATAATTTGACCTAATAGAATTAAAATTTTACCTAAAGCTGAATAGGAGGTATAATACCCCGATTTTCCTGGCAATGGGGCCGTCATTTCTATAATAATTACATTTTAACGAGGATAAAACATATCCAAGTTAGATAAGCAATACTTAAAGACTGAGTCACATATGTTCTACTTAGTTCCACTTTTAAGGAATGATCTGAAGAGGAATTGAAGAATTTTTGTTGCAGGCCAAAAAAAAAGTTAAAAGAATTTGAGTTATATAAATAAATGATAAAATTAAACCTTTGTTCTGAAGAGCCTCTGGGTATCACACATCTCTGTTTGTCCCAGTGTCTTTGATGGTAATAGCCACATTGTCTCCCCTGGTCTTCCCATCAGTATTTCTGATTGGAGAAAACGAAGACAAGAAAGAGACAAAAGCTCATTCTTTTAGTGGCCTGAGAAACCCAGGAGCCGTAAAGAAAAATGTGGACAGATTTTTAACTATATAATTACTTAAATATTCTTTGGGGATAATAATACTTTGAAAATAAAATATCTTCTATTTGCCCCTCCTCAGGCCCATGTCTTCCTCTATCTTCTTGAATATATGGAATATATTTATAATAACTTAGGAATCTGTTCCCATACCTTGATTTTTCTCCTAGTCATGTTCATATTTGACTGCTTCTTTGCATTCCTGATAATATTTAATTGGACTCTGGGCATTGTTAAGTGCTGGATTTTGTTGTATTCCTTTAAATATTTTGGGGGTTTTGTTCTTGGATGCAGTCAAGTGACTTGAAATTAATTTGTTCTTTTCATTCTTGCCTTTAAACTTTGTTTATGTCTAAAGGCATATTTTAGTCCTAAAATAATTTGGCCACAATATTTCTAATGATTCAACCCAAAACCCCTTTTATTAAGAGGTCTTTCTACCCTGGCTAGTGGGAAGATGAACTATTCTGAACTCTTTGTGAATTTTAGAAATGGTTCCCCTTTGTTCTATCAGTTATTTCCCTGGCATTGAATAGCTTACTCACACTCATATTAGGTCATTACTTGGTTATAAAGACTCAAGGAGATTCCTTTGCAGTGGCTAGGTCTCTTTCTGTGTAGGTCTTTTTCCTTTGGCATTTTTTTCCCCAGCAAATTCTAGCTACTTAGCGTACCTGGACTCTGAACTCAGAATGGCTACTGGATGCTTTTGGATATTCCCTTTATGCTCTGCAGCCTGGAGACTCTCCATCGATGGTAAGCTTGGCAACTATAGGGCTCATCTCATTTGTTTTTCTACTCTCAGAGACCACCCTTCTGGCTGTCTCTTGTCCGATGTCTAAAAACAGTTTTTTCATTCACTTTATTTGGTTTCTAGTTATTCAGGGTGAGACATTTTCTAGCTTAATGAGATGAATTCTACAGCTGTGAAGTACTCATTTGTGTAGTGTAACATAGTTTATTCAACTGCCTCCATATATGTAAACATACAGTGTTTCCAGGACCTTGACAATACAAGCAATACTTTAATTAATGACTTTCACATATGTAGTTTGTATTGCTAGAGGAAACTTTAGTGTATATTTCTAGCCAGTGGGAACACTGAGTTAAAGATAATTTTATTAAATACGCCCTGTGTTATAATAACTTGTATTCCTGCCACCGATATGGACAAATGCCTTTCTCACCACAGCTACACCAGTTGAATGTGTGTTGTTATATTGAAAAAATTTTGTCACTCTGATGGATGAGAAATGGTTCCTCAATGCAATTTTATTTTGCATGTCTCTCATTATAAGCTCATTATAAGTTGAACATCTTTTCATATGTTTAAGGTCCATTTACATGTTTGTGTGTGTGAATTATTGCAAATATTTTCGCAATACAACTTTTTTTTTTGCTATGCAGAAGTATTTAGTTTTTATTCTTTTATAGTTAAATGAATTATACCATCTCAATTTTTAGTCCTATTAGAAAACCTTTTTTCTCACTGAGGTTAAACAGGAATTCACCCATATTTTCTTCTACCACTTGTATGGTTTTATAGTCTATTTTCAGATTTCTGAATCATTGGAGTTTATGTTTGTGGGAAGTAGAAAAGTTCCTTTTTAGTTTCCTTTCTTGTTAAAGAGTAAGTGTGCTAATAACTCTTGTTAAGCCCTATCCTATGTAGCTGTTAAACATGCCATGCTTATAGGTGCATAGTACATTCTATGTCCTTATACTTTAATCAAGATATCTGTGCTGGATGTGCTCACAGGCATTTCCCAGCTCTCCTTGCTTTTACTTTTTTAGAAAAGTTTTAAGTTAATAGCCAATCAGGTTTTAGTTTAAATTGTGAGGTCTGGCTCCAGACAATGGAGATCAGACATAGTAGTAAGAACGACCCCAAATGTGTAAAGGATAAATTTGTGAGTTTTTCTTTGTTCATTGTACTCTTGTGGCAAGATGGCTAGTGAGAGTACCCTTCCTACAGTCCAAGAAGTAGAAATTGCGTTGCTGAAAAATCATTTGTCTCATTGCTAATTTTTCTTTGCAGCACTGAGCATCTATTTCCAATATGTTTATCCATGGTATAAGGTATGGATCTAATTTTAACTTTTTTGAATTGGCTACTTAGCACCATTTATTAAACTGTCTGACTTTGTCCCAGTGATTTTTGCAACATTTATCATATATTAAATTTTTATATATACTTGGGTATCTTTGAATTTTTTATTTAATTTCACTGGCCTGTCTGCTTGTTCATGTGCCAGCACCAAACTGTTTTAATTAGAGCAGTTCTATCACGTGTTTCAATGTCCATTTCCTATTTTTAATATTGCCCTGGGTATTCTTACATGTTTATTTTTCCAAAGGAATTACACTATCAACTTATCCAGCTCCATTTAAAAGCTTGCTGTTTTTATTAAGATTGCACTATATTTATCCCTTAACTTAGAGAAAGCTGATGTATTTATGATGTTGAATCATTCCAAGAATAAGCAATATTTTTCCAATTGTTCAAGTCTGCTTTTGTGTTTTAAACATAAGTGTTTTAAAGTGTTCCTCATATATTTTTACACATTTTCTATTAAACATATTTCTAAGTATTTTATTTTTGCTGCTATTGTTAACAGAGTTTTAAAATACATATGTACATACACATATACAAACACACATCTATCTTTTTTTTTAGAAAAAGAGAGAAAAGGAGAAAGAAAGAAACAGCAAAAGAAAGAAAAAAAGAATGAAAGAGAAAGAAAGAGGAAGAGATTTTAGAAAAAGAGAGGAAAGGAGAAAGAAAGAAACAGCAAAAGAAAGAAAAAAAAAGAATGAAAGAGAGAAAGAAAGAGGGAGAGAAAGAAGGAGAGAGAATGGGATTCTTGTTTTATTGCCCAGGCTAGAATACAGTCTAAAAATGGGTATTAAAAACCTCTTTTATGCCAGTAATTGTGTTTAACAAT